>MU254082.1:0-31226 GCA_019669825.1 Calycina marina
GACTATAGTCAGGAAGTTCCTCCTCTCTGGAGTAATAGTACCTGGGGACTGTCGTGCTTCCAGGTAGGTTTTATAGGCCTCTTTACATTCCTGGGACACCAGTAGTCTAGGTAGCCCGTGCTACCTAGAAAAAAATGAAGGGTTTTTGAGGCGTCATTAGACTAGTATCAGCTCTACTGTATCACACTGGATGAGGGCAGGGTCCAGTTGTTACCAGATAGTACAAGCGCTTGAATATATCAAGTCTTGGACGCTTCAAAAGATTAGCAATGAAGACATAGCAGAGTACAGGCAGCTAGATAAAGAATTTATGTAGTCAAACAAGTCCGTGTTTCCTCGAATTTTGAACCTCAATCCCCTCCCTGCTAAATGTAGACTGATAGGCGGGTTTAAAATATCACCCAGACTATCAGTTCAGTTTGCCGCTCAGACTAGACTATTGGCATACCTGCCCTCTGCTGCCCGTTGGAAATAGTAAGCTCAACTCAGGATCTTATTAGAGCAGGTTGCGTATCATAATTCACTTCCTGTAAATTGAAGAACTTTGTATTCACCCTTCACACTTCCGCTTTTTTCAGCCTTTAATAGTATATTGTGAGGGTTGGAACGCATGTGGATGCTCTGGCTAAGGGGCTCGCTAAGCACCGACGACTAGGCCAAGAAAGTCAGAGTGGTTCCAGGGCCTTCTATTTTATACTGTTCTACGCTTTTCCTGTGTACTTGCCAGAAGACTACTTATCTATAATATTTGGTGGATTTCAGACATATAGTTAAATAGGGAGGGAACCTGCAGTAAGCTGGTTCCCTATAACTTCTTAATTGAATTTCAGAACCCATAACCTTTTGAGCTATCCAGATTTGGCCTCTCACATATAACCTTGACCAAAAATCCATGACATCCAAAACATCCTCTATGGCCTAGCGACAGTTACTCAAAGGTTTATATACTAACGATTACTAGAATCACTTAAAAAGAAGCCGACGAAATACATGTTACGTGTAAACGAGTCGATGAACAAACGGTCTCCTGACCGATGTTCCCGCTGTCTGTGGCCTCGGTTTACAATAACACAAGAAATATCCTTTCGCCTCCGCCTTAAGGTGGATGCAAAACTCTTCCCATATCTCCAAATTTGGATTGAAAGCATGTCCCCGATGCTTTGTGAGAGTGTGGGGGGGGGGGGCCAAAGTCTACATAGAAGCAGCAAAGCCAATATGACATTCGATAAACCAAACCAAACCCATATCTACGACGGATTGCAGCACTGCTCGCAAATCCAGAAATACATCGAGTAAGTCTCCTATGTCTTTTCCTGTACAGTTGCTCGATCACAGTTTTGTTTTTGGTCATGTGAATCTAGCATTATCAAATCCTACGTCAACGTCGAGAAGACGGGGATGGCTTTTGAAGTTTCTGTTTACAATGGTGAGCTCGCGGGGTTACTATAAGCATGCGGCTAGAGTTAAAGCTCGTTGTAAACACTAGAAGTTGAACAGCTGATTGTGATACTCAATTACCTAGGTGGCTAGCGCTTGCGACGAGAAACTTTCAACTCTTCTCGACAAACACAGCTAAAGCAAAGAAGAATCACAACTATATAGTAGTGACAGAGATGAAGGGAAGGGATAGAAGCTATAAAATTAGTCAAGGAATGTCTATAATCGATGAATGTATACCAGCATCAATGCGCCTGAATGCACGACTATGTAGTGCTCGTTCAGGAAAGGCGAGGGTTTTGTCCCTTCCTCTTCTGCAAACACATATCGGCACCTCCATGGCAACAGGATCATCCGATGGAGGTAAACTCCGTGTCTGCCACCACGGCGAATTGCAACCACGGCCTTTTGGGAATCAGGGCCTGACAAGTGTCGAGCGCATAATGACATGCGACGTCCATCTCCTTCAACCAGCAAGAGCTCTCGAGTCACTTGCCTATTGCTGCTACAGCAACTGTGTTATTTTGCGTCAGAGACAATGAGAAAACAGAGCAATACTCATATCTCACTAATGAATCAAGGACGTAAAATATCTTACTCGTTTTCGCACGCACCAGTCAGCGAGGTTTCCCTCGCATTGCCAGCATCAACTGCACCAGCACCCACGTTATCACCAGACCTTGTCACCAGCGTCAGAAACGTTCTCTCCATCACTTTTTTACACGCCACAAAGGGAGATGGTGCATACCTAGCCATACTCCGAATATAATGCTAATACCGCCCATCAATTTAAAGTCTAAAATTGATGCTGCCACATGATTCCTCAGCTCCGGACTGCGAATCAGCCAGCTATAGACAGAAAACACGAAGCTCCTCGATTCCTGGATAGGCTCTGGTGAGCTCAGGGTTTCTGCCATAGACCAGGCAACCTTGTTGCCAATTGACTCCCATGTCTGCCCTTCGGCCGAACGACGCGATTCCAGACCCATCATCTTACGAAGCTCGGTATCGTTGATCAGTGCTAGCGTACGCTGTACAAACTCATCCAGATCGTTTGGCGGAACGAGATAGCCTGTTCTCCCGTGCTCAACCATTTCCCTTGGTCCGCCTTCATCTCGTGCGACAACGGGCACACCGCTTGCCATAGACTCTAGTACAACAAGTCCGAATGTTTCAGTTATGGAACAGTGTAGAAAGCCATCGCCACTAGCATAGGCTCGTGCCAGATCTTCCCCCTTTAGAAATCCTGTGAATGTGACTTTTCTCTCATCGACAAGCGTGCCGAACAAATTCTTGACATCTTGCTCAACCTGCGGGTTCCTATTCCCTCCTACGACCAGAAGCTTGAACCGCACTCCCATTGCATCAAGTTGCTTAACACATTTAGCCATAAACTCAAATCCCTTTTCAGGCGCCAATCTCGCGACGGTGACCAAGATGACCTCTCCATTCAGAGCCAGCTTACCTCGCAGCTTCTCACATCGTTTCGAGGGACAAAAAAGCTCGCCATCAACGCCCCGGCGCAGATTCATCATCTTCTCCGGCTGGATGTTCGCCTTCTCGAGATACCTCCGCACAGAGTCCGACGGATAGAATACTGTCTTGACAGAGCCATGACGGAACAGATAGCCCTGCACCATGCGGAAGACCCAGACAGCCCATGTATCGAGTGGCGCAGGAAACAGGATCTCGCAGTAGCCCGAAAGATCGGTCTGAAAATTCAGCAGCACGGGCACGCGACGCTGTCGCTGCTGGTAACGGAGCTGGAGGAGGATCTGGAAGCCCAGACTTGCGGGGCTGGCGAGGTAGATGAGGTCTGGAGGCATGCTGAAGGTTCGCGAGTAGAGTGTTGAGAGCTGGACGGGGTAGACGACGGAGAGCTCGGGGTTGTAGGGGAGCGGGTAGCCTTTCACGCGCAATTCGACCTGACTGCCTGCAGATGTCGTCGATGTGACTTTTGACTTTGAATTTGTGCTGATGTTGATCCTGGACCACCGTTAATATCGACGGATTCTGGTGGCAGCAAGAATCAGCTCACTCGGGAGCTACGACAGCAACTTTGACGCCATTTTCTCGTAGGTATTCTACGAGGTTTAGAGTAGTCTTGCTAACTCCATTCACTGGGCCAAAGGACTCTGTTGCTAGGAGGATTTGCTTGCCTCGCAAGAAGTCGGGAAATACTGGTCCTTCACTTTGGATAAGTTTTTCTGTAGGTGTTGACATTGCTTCAGATAATTCGTGAAGTGTTATTGAGGGCAGGCAGGGATACGGACTGTAATGGCGGACCTTCCATAAAGTCAAGATAGATCATCGTCGGATCTAGTCAAGTGATAAGTTATGGTTAAGGTGAGTGGAGGGCCAGCAAGCGACAAAGTGTATGACGCCATGCACTAAAGGCACAAGAGTATCACTGGATATCTCCAAGATCACCACCATGAAATCAAGCGTGAACGCAGGAGAATGCTATCCGAATTTGTTGGTGTTGACCAGAGAGCCACTGTTTACTAGCACGTGGGCTTCCCATTGGCCAAAGCGCTACGCAACACAACAGCATAAAGCTCTCATAATCGTTTCTACTGGCAACCATGTTGGCCGGTTATCTGATCATGTGCAAGCTATCTATGTCGATATGGTAATCAATGTGCCATATGGTTGCACAACGTGCTGCATTCGAGTGGCTGCCCATGAATTATCGAGGCCGCTTCGGTTCGAAATTAGCATCCAGAGGCACGAGTGTTGGGAAGTGGAAGTGATGTAGAGGTCAAGTGATGGGCGTTGTCTTGTCTCGTGCCTGCTGCTTGTAGAAAGGGAAAGAGGTCGTTGCCGAGTTTTTCCGCTTCTTCTCTTTATTTTCCATTCTCTGAAACTCCTTCCTCTCCTGGCTGATACGACTGAGTTTGTTAGATAGTGAAGTATTGAGACTTGCAAGAGACCATTGGCGCCGAAACTCGCGGCTCTGACTTGCTTCTTGAGATAGATATACCGGTCGTGCAAGCGATCACAGATTCGAACACCGGCACAATGGACACGCAGGCGTCAGACACAGCTCACCAGCGCACATTGATAATGGAATCAAATGACTCGACTGCTCCTACGACACCTGATGGGAGTCTCACTTTCAGTCCTACCTTCCGCGCAGTCGAACTACAGGATGCGCTCGAGACGGAAAGCTCGCGTAAGGAGGTTCGAGATATTGAGTCACTGGAGCTTGCACCGTTGATGGGTAGAGCCGAAGTGAGCAGTATTTGTTGCATAGGAGCTGGTTATGTCGGTAAGCACCTGCACATAATTTGGCAAGCATACGATCATTAAAAAAGATCCTCCAGACGGGGGGTCCAAGACTGAACACTGGGCTATAAGAACTGATGTAAACAGGAGGTCCGACTGCAGCAGTAATGGCTTACTACAACCCTCACTTGACGGTGACTGTTGTAGACCGAGATCAAGCGCGCATCGACCGTTGGAATTCAGAGAACCTACCGCTGTACGAGCCCGGGCTCTTGCAGATGCTTCAATCTGCTCGTGATGGCTCAACAGAAGATATGGAGCATCAGCAGATGGCGACAGTATCACCACAATCGGAGAGGAGACGACCAAATTTGCTCTTTTCAACTGATGTTGCGAAGAATATCGGTGCTGCAGATATGATCCTGATAGCTGTGAATACCCCAACGAAGAAACGCGGGCTGGGTGCAGGACGAGCAACAGATGTGACAGCTTTGGAGGCTGTCACAAAGCAGATCGCTATACATGCTAAAGCTGGCGCGATCTTAGTGGAGAAGAGCACTGTCCCATGCCGAACTGCTGACCTAATCAGAGAAACTGTAAGTTCTTCCAGTAGCACTCAGCCTACCAAGAGTGTCATTTCTTGTGGTGGAGAAATTGCCTCTCAAAAAAGAAGAGATGTGACGCAGCTTAACAGTTGGCGCGTGGAATTCAATTACGTACTGACGAATGATGTAGCTCAAAACATATCGTCCCGGCGTCCACTTCGAGGTGCTTTCAAACCCTGAGTTCCTCAGCGCAGGGACTGCGATATCAGATCTGGTTTCACCATCTCGAGTGTTGATAGGCAGTCAGCCAACGACTGAAGGCCTCCGTGCTGCCACTGCTTTGGAAAGAGTGTACTCTTGGGTCGACCCTTGCAAGATTATGCATACAAACACTTACTCTTCCGAGCTTGCTAAGCTTGTTGCAAACGCCATGTTGGCCCAACGGATATCGAGTATAAACTCGATATCGGCGATATGCGAAAAGACGGGAGCCGACATTCATGAGATTAGCAATGCTATAGGGGCGGATGCTCGAATCGGCTCCAAGTATCTGAAAGCAGGAGTGGGATTTGGTGGGAGTTGCTTTGGTAAAGACATCAGGAGTTTAGCATACTTGGCTGAGACCCTGGGGTTACCAGAGGTTGCAGAATACTGGCAACAAGTCCTCAAGATCAATGAATGGCAGGGGACTAGATTTGCAAGAAAAGTGGTCAAGAGACTTAATGGCACACTGAGCGGGAAGAAGATCACTGTACTTGGCTATGCTTTCAAGCCAGGGACGGACGATACGCGAGAGAGTCCAGCTTTGGAAGGTATTCGGATATTGCTAGATGATGCACCCGCAGAGGTCGCCATATTTGACCCGTTCTGCTGCCCAACCGTCGTCCGGGAGGAGGTCGGGCGGTTGTGTGGCAGCGAAGTACTAAAATGCAATGATGGCTCTGTAGAAGTATACGAGAATGCGTATGAAGCGTGTGATCGAAGTCATGCGATCATCATCATGACCGACTGTGATGAGTTCAGACAGTCAGCCAAAGCAGGCTATGAAGTCTCGAACCTGGAGAATCGACTAGACTGGCCCAAGATTGTTTATAACCTAGAGAAGCCTAGATGGGTATTTGATGGTCGTGGCATAGTGGACCTGGATGTTATGGAGAAGGTCGGTGTCAGAGTTGAAGGCATTGGAAGGGTAGGATGGGGTGGCTTATAACGATGGGTGCGATAGAGTGGGGTGGGGTCTTGGGTCCAGCAACAGGGATGGCCATAGACTGACTATTGCTGCTGGGACCTGGCCGCAGCGGACGAGTGACGGACGGTGATGGCTTGTGTCTTTCTTTTCGATACCCACAGAACATGATGAAATATATGCTAATCTCTTATACTTCCACGCACCCATTTATTCCCAAGTAGCCGTATCTCTCCGTATGACTCTTCCGTGAGTTGTGCACTCGATTGCAGACTGGCCAGACCTATAGCGTTCGTCATGACGATTTATGGCACAGCGAGCCTGCGTTCCTCCGAAAAGCTTCTTAAGGCAGCTCTCAAGACTGAATAAGTGAAACAAGCAATTTATGTCGAATTTTCATTTTGCGTTCATGGCATATTCAATCTATTGCAGGGTAACTATTGCAATAGTGAACATAAGGCCTATACATGTCTTCGATTTGTGATGCTGTACTTTGCCTGCTGCACCACTGCGAATAGTTGACGTGGGATTTGATATCGGACTATTTACTGTGGCAGCCATAATCTGCCAAGGGCATGTAGAATAGGTCGTCATGATTAATGACCTCTGTCGTCCGATGAAACTGATCTAGCTGCAACTAGAGAATAATGGGGTCTTGAGATGCAGTATTCGTTTTCAAGATGCTGATGCTGCTTTCGCACTCATCGTGCGCTAATAGTCCCCACCAGTCGCATGTTACCGTCCCGACAATCTGGTCACCGCTTGTATCTGTGCCGGCGCTCGAAGGGCTGTCCAAGGACGCGTGGTTGATGCACCGGAAGTACTCGCCGAAACATTAGCTGTCCGTCAGCAGCATCGTCCGAGCAGCGTCGACGGCGCAGTAGGCGATGCATATTGCGCCGTAGGAGCGGCAGGAGCGGCAGGAGGGGTTCGTTGGGGCTTGCGTTATGTTTATGATAGCGCTGTTGCGGCAGCCCGCGAAGGTGCTGAGTCCATATTGATCGACGTTGCTGGTTGATGCTGTCGCGAGACACAGCGCGTTGTTGTAGGGCACTGTGCAGGATTAACCGACGACATTATCGGTCATTTTCCGCGACGCGGGATATAGTTGACTATGGCGCAGGTTAGTCTGTGTCTTTTAGTAGAATGTTGTGCGGTGGTATACTGACCATCAACGGTGATTCCGCTGCTGTACTTGGGACTGCCCATGGTTTCGCTCAGAAATGATTGTGCAGGCTTGAGATGAAGTACAAGAGTTCTCGGGAACTTTAAAAACTGACTGCTTGGTATGAGAGAACGGCGAGAGGGACGTCGAAGACATATTGAGTTGTGCAAGATTACTTTGATGTCAGACAGTCTTGGCACTTGGCCCCTGACCTGATGATCCTTAAGCGAGCGAAGAACAGGGGGCAATTCAACAAAGATCGGGTTGTAGATCAGGATATTTACCTATGGTGCACCTGCTCCTATATAGCAATCGTAATTCTTATAACGAGTAAGCTTGTCTCTATGGAAAACGTCCTGACGAACTGTGTTTTGTATTAAGTTACGTATTGCATAAATTCATACTATTTAGTCTACACCTTCGCTCTCTTCACTTTCGACTCGCCATCCGTGTCTTCTACATCCGCATCCTTGGGCCTCCTGTTGATCATGACATTTCCTAGCGTGTCTATCTCAGCGGTCTTCTTCAGGTTCTCATATCTATACTTTGCAGCAGTGTTTTCACGTGGCATTTCAACCCCTATTCATACCGTGACAAGTGTGATAATCTGAGAGATGAGGTTCTGGCTTACGGAAGAACTTCTCTCTGAAAGATCCTCCCAGCATGCCGTAGTCTTTCTGCATCAGAGCACGCTCCTGCAAGACAGGTACAAACATCTCTACGATATCTTCGTAGGATCCTGGATTTGAGGAGACATCTAGACAGTGTCATTTGAAGCTTATGAGCAATGTGTTTTCAAAATGGGGACTTACAAGACAGATTACGTCCATCAACACATCCGATGTTTGCCCAGTCAGCAATCCTATCAGCCAACATCTCAGGGGTTTCAGTAGGCATATTACCAAAATCACAGAAAGAAAAGTTCGCGCCAAGCTGTCTTGGAGTGGTCGGTATTCCCTTCGTAATGGCCTCAAAACGTTATACATAGTCTGAACTCCGGCACCGGCCTCAGTGCCATTCATGTCAAGTGGCTGGTCAAGCGGAAACTTGCCCAGGTCCATACCCAGGAACGAGCTGACCTTCACCAAACCACCTCGGGAATCGGTGAGCATTTCAGCGGCATCACGCTTTGCTTCAGCTTCTTCGAGCATCCGCGCCATAATTGGCGTTATCATTGGGAAGAACTTGACATCGTTGCGATCACGTCCGAAGGATCCAGCAAGGTCACGCATCTCATTGACGAAGAGCGCTACATCTTCAGTTAGTCTTCCAGCGATGAAGAGATCCTCAGAGTGCTTGGCTCCAAACTCCTTTCCATCTTTCGAATTTCCAGCCTGGAAGAGTAAGATATTGCATTGAGGTCCAGAGTTTGAAGGTGCTTGCCCTGTCATATCGAAGTGCTTGCCTCTGAATGCTATTTTGTGAACTAGAAAGTTAGAAGTCAGCTCGTAGTCACAAAATAGAAGGCCCAGACGGTTGGATTTGAATCAGTCTCTGTTTCTGTACTTAGTTATGCTTGGATCGTACGCTCCGACTTCAGGATCCTGAATCTGTGCCCCATCTTCCTAAGAACCTTTCCGTATCCTATACAGTCAGCTGGCCATCCCGATATCAGAGTGTAAATTGCTAACGAGTACATCAAATCCATATACTCATTAGCTTTGTAGTATTTTCGTCGTGAGGTGTTGATTTCTTCAAACCCATGGCCTTGGCGGAGTAGAGATAACTTGTAATCACATTCAATGCTACTCGCCCCACTTGATGGGCGATCTAACATCGTCCATGTTCTGGCTAGAGTATATTTCTTGTATCTGTTAGCCGGCGGCTGGAGAGGTAGCTGGCACTGCCTCTCTGGTGAACACCTGCTGTGTATACTCTTCTTATGGCCAGAGAATAGGAAGACAGGTTGTGCTGGTAGGTTCGAATCCTGCAGCTGCCACCCCATCATGCTCAAGTCAACAACATGGCTAGTAGGACGACGGACGAACGACTCGCGCACTCGATCCCCGACGTCCTTAGGGCCCGACAACTCTCGCGCGGCTCCGGTCATAGTGGCAGATGGGATTGCGCTGGGGGCGGCCACGGGCGGTGGTCAGCATTGGAGGAAGGTGGCTGCAATGAAGCGTTCGTGCAAGTCGGCAGCAACTCCTCAGGGTTTTCCTCCCTCAATACAGCCTCGATCGAACCACCCAGGTCTCAGACGAAGTAACCCAACCTACAGAACGACATCTCACATTCAAAGCACACACAAGTCTGGGAATCTGGGAGATTGGGCGAGAGAGAAGGTTGTTGGGAAGGGTTTCCCCTGAGAGGATCAGGGGGATCGTGGGATCACAGTTGCTGCGGCCAGCAGAGTTGCAACATGGCTTCATTGTGACCGTAGCCCACTGAGTATCCAGGGAGCGCAGACATAGGAGGACAAGCTGGTCTCCGCAGAGTCTGATACTAATGCCACAAACAAAGCACTTCTGTCAGCGTGGATGTATTTATATGTAGATAGAAGCCAGACCGCTCAGTGGAGGAGGTTGCTGGTCACACGAGTGTGATGAAGTGTCGTGCATTTCCCGAGGCAGATGCACTTCGGCAACTAGTGCCAAAGCTGAGCCATTCCGGCATAGCTGTCCTAAAGACGGCTGGATCCGTGTATGACAAAATCAATCAATCAATCAATCATATCTGTTAGCTTATCAACCAGTACTGAATTCTTCGCTCATCTTACGTTAAGATATGTCATACTGACCGTTCCGAATGAAACTGATTAAGTAACAACGGACATGGCGGAATCATAAGCTACAGTATCGAGTGGTGCATATCCGGCTCCAGATAGGTATCCGAAATCTGGGACGCCGCCATGGCATTCTTCCATTGATTCTCTTATCCACGAGGTTTTAGGACATGGCAAGTCGGGTCAGCCTTGGCTGTATCATGCAGTCATCCTCGGATCTAGGCAGGCAGTATTGTGCTTCGAAAGTACACATGATTGGGAAATAGGATAATCAAGTGTTTTGAGAGCGTTGATTGTCATTCCGCGGCGGGCAGCGATGCCACACTTTGCCATGTAGAACCATGTTGCGCACAACAGGAATTGTTCAAGAAGGAGTAAAAGAAGGGCTTCCTGAGTATCTTTCTCTGTCCGGAGAGTGTCACTGGGTTATGAACGCGGTAAAAATGTAATCCCATAATTGAAGGCTCGAGACCTCGAGACTGGATATCCCCGAATGCGGATCTACCGTCACGTGTAAACCGGCTCAACATTCCCACTTGGGCCAGTCTAGGATATGACGAAACTCAGTTCCACTGACACTGCGCAAGAGCAGCGAATCGAGGGAACATTCAACGAGAAGATAATCGAAGACTCTTTCGGTTTCTGGAAACATGGTGAAGAGAGTAAGACATCTCTTCTCTATCAAATACCAAGTTTGGCTACTAACTTAACCAGATTTCTTTCAACGTCCAGGGCCGAGTGCAAGGTGAGTGCACATAATTCTGAGCTAGAGGTTGCCGCCCCATTACCTGAACGCGGCAGACTGACAGAGTTGCAGGTGTCTCATTCCGGTAACATAGCCCTTCCGACCTGACTTGTGGGGAACTAATGTCTACCAAGCTACTTCACGCAAAAGAAAGCCAGGTCTCTCAATATCAGTGGATGGGTGCGCAATACATTCGACGGCGCAGTGGAGGGTGAGGCACAAGGAGACGAAGTTGCTATTCAATCACTAGTCAAAGAGCTGGGAATTGGACCCTCCCAAGCAAGAGTTGACAAGTTGGAAAAGAGTGAGATTGAAAATGTGGATGGAGAGACGCGATTTGATGTTAGGTGACACCAGAACAGATCATGAAGAGGACTTGCAATCTGGAGGAGCCAAGTAGCATAGAAATAAGTTGCTAAAGCAAAAGTCTTTTGCTAATATGCCTTGAGGTGATTCGATTCTACCAAGGTGACCATAATGCCAAATCCTCCATGGCTCAAAATTCCGACCCATAAAGCTTTTATGCAGCCATAAACCACCGGATTGGTCATTTTCCAAATTCAGACTATCCGCCTCCCCTTTACTGCATCTTCTCGTATGTAGCCATCAGTGAACCTGTGATGTGGTTAGCATGTGAGACGGATACTATAGCTCGAACAGACTTACCAATGAATGTAAGAACCAATTTGCTGCGGACTTGACAGATGTCTTCCGGCACCAGCCAGATTGTGGCACCCATCTTTCTCGCAATACTGATACTCAGCTTTGCGTTCAGATAAGCATCGTCATCAGTGCGTCCAGGTGTTACGAGATCATAGTCGACATAACTGCTCTTCATGCCGTTTAGGACATCAAGGAAAAACATTCCCTGGCTGATACTCTGATCCTTGAACGTGCGTATAGCAGAGTTCTTGCCACCCTTACGAGACATGTCGTTCGCCCATTTAACCATCTCCGCATCCGTGATTTCGCGCTTTCCAAGACGCTGTGCAAGTGCTGAGAGCGTTTCGGAAATATCCTTACGCATGAGTTGCCACACAAGACCCAGGGTAAGGGTACGTTGACCATCAGTGATATCAGCACCTTGTACTCCGACTAGAGAGAAGCGATTTTGCTTTCCAAGCTCTATAGCATAGTTGGTATTCTCGACAGCCTTGAAGCGTCCCATCTCAGCACCACTCGCTGGGAGCTTGTTCACGTGTTTCCAGTTCACAGAGCCCTTGATGACTTTGTCGTAGGCTTGTAGGAGAATTGTTCCGTCCCTCAGATCATCGTAAAGCGAGTTAACAGCTGGTTGGACGTCCAGACTGTTGAGCCAGAGAGTGAAGACACGAGCCTCACGCTCTCCTTCCGCATCAAAGTCGTCCACCACGAGCTTCTCTTCTTCTGTGATAGGATCAAGTGCTGGCCAGGTGTTGAAAAGATTGGCAACGAAGGCAAGGTTCAATTTCGGGTTTCCAGCAACCAAAGAGCTTGGAGTGAGGAACTTGCGGCAGCCAATGCTATCGGCGTTCTGTAATACTTGCTCTGCTCTCTGTAGCACATCACGTGTCTTCAGAGGACCACGATCACAATGTTCCGGTGCAATTTGGGCAAGGAGAACAGCGTAGTTCTCGGCATCTTTGACATCGCTTGAGAAGTTTGCGACCCTAAGAGCATTATATCAGCTGCAGTTTTTGTCAAATCCAGATTTGATACGCACCTTCGAGGCCAATTGGCGGCTTTGAGATGATAATTTACCCATCTAAGCAGAATCTGCTCCGGAGGCAATCTCAAGAACTGCTCTAGAGTCTCATCGTCTTCCAAAAGTCTATACAGCTCAGGATGAAGCTTGATATCGATCTTTCCCAGCAGACCACGACGGATAACCTGCCATATCAATCCCAATATCAAATGCTCTCTACCTTCCATAATATCTCCACTACCAATGTTGACCACGGAACAGCCAATACCCTTCGCCGACTCAATGACAATATTGTTGTTTTCCGTCATGTGGAAGGCGTTCAGAGTCTTGATCTTCTTGCCAACCTGATTGAGAACACGCTCATCGATGGTATCGGGCACACTGTCGTTGATCAACTTTGCCAGCACGAGCCCATCCTTGCAGTCGTCAAACATCTCGAATGTATCTATCGCGAATGGCAAACGATTTCCCAGATCTGGATCTCCTGCCAAGACCGCATTTATATGACGCGTGAATTCGGTACGTTCATCTTCGTTGATAGTATGTGTAACATTGGATGATGAGCCCTGAACATGAATCTTGCCGCTCACACTGGCCTTCGAGCCATGCGCACCACCAGTTTGCTGGGAGACAACACCTCCATGGCTCAGTGTAGTAGGACCGGCGTTTGCGCGCTGCTGTGCTGGTGAGGAATCTCGAAGTTTAGATATGAGCTACCATACCGCATCAGTATAAGACGTCAAACATGCTATTTGTGCCAACTTACACCGACGTAGTCGTCTAGTTCCACTCTCCTCGAGGAATCGAGCTCGACTTCCTTCAATGCTTGTCTAACAACATCGTAAGGCTGTCTCTCGCTCGTTTGGGTAGATTTGATCGCAGTTGCTTCGTCAATGTATCCCTTTTCGTCTACATCGAGTTTTCGGAATGCATCTTGCAGACCAAAGATCTCGTCTTGCTGGAGTTGAGGATACTTCCTGGGAACCAACAGTCAGCTTCGGATTTCCGGAAAGAATGGCCGTCAACGGGCTGGCAACACACCTCTGTAACTTGATAACGTTCATAGCTGCTACCGCGATACTGCTATCAAGATCAAGAACTCAAAGACCGTTCTATACAATGTGACAACTATTCAGCAATGGATAATCGAGTAGCTGTGATGCGGGGTGTCTTGGGTTGATATGCGCCTGTTCAATAGGTTGCCTAGAGGGTCTTGAGTTCGGCAAAACAAGCAAGCAAGCTGTACAGTCTGCCTGCGTTTGTGGTTTTGGTAGTTGCGTACTTAGGAAATAGGTACCTAAGAGAGCATCTTGAGGTTGGTGAGCTGGTTGCTGAATATAGAGGGGTGTCTGCCAAGGTTTCCGAGCTACCTTCATTCGTCATTCACAACAAACAAAATTCTCAAAGCACCAGAGAATCACACCCAACATCCCAGCAGTCCCGTCGTCTACCTCTTCTCAAAGTAAGTAGCCGCATGGTATGATATTGTACCCTATCTGCCTTTGGAAGAGAAGATTGCATGCGATTTGCCACCTCCCTAGGCACTTCAACGTCGACCTGCAATGGAGCCGTCAGAGATTGTCCACGTCAGAGGCGTAGCAGAGCGGATGAAAGACAACAGTCCCATCTATGACTTCCTCCTATCCAATGCTACCATTATATCAGCTACCAAAGGTCGGATGGTTGCCAATCTCCTCCTCGAGAAGCAACATATCAACTCCCGAGGCACGATACATGGTGCTGTCAGTGCTACAGTGGTCGATTGGAGTGGAGGACTAGTGATTGCTACACATGGTCTAGAGAATACGGGAGCGAGTATCGATATTCATGTCACCTACATAGGAGGAGCGCAAATCGGGGATACGATTGAGATCGTGGCCACTGCAAACAAGGTGGGTAGGAGCGTTGCGTTTACGACAATCAGGATATACAAACTTGTGGATGGACAGCCTGGCCCAATGGTTGCGACTGCATCGCATACGAAGTACATATCTCAGGCTACTACGGCTGTAAAATCTTGAGAAACAATGGAAATATGGAAATCTGCCTACCATCATGCCCTGCAGGACATATGATATCTCGATCGCCATCTTCTTTGGGATCGGCATGATTCACACTTCTCTATGAATGCCTTGAGCCCACTCGGATGGCGAAGATCAACCGGATTCTATACATGTTCAGATATCAGCTGGTAAACACGAGTTACGGTGCTGTTAGATGTAGAAGACGACATTATATAGGCAATGCCATTCGCCAGATCTTACCTCGCTATCAAGAATCAAGTATCGAGTTCATTCCAATGTGCCAATCTCAAGATATCTTTCTGTCTTGAACTTCGAAGTATACAGTGATACCAGACCGTGTAGTGAAAGAAGACCACTCAGCATCTCAAATTCTTTGACATTCCCAGATAGCAAAGGCTCCCAACAAAACGCTTGTTCATATTTACGACCTGACATCTCCACGGAAATTGAGCTTTCAAAATATCACTTTTCTAGGTGGCCATCTCGCTCTCAAAAAATCCTCGCCAAACTTTTCTTCTCTCAACATCAAAAATGTCTACTTGCAAAACATGTTCGCAGGAGCTGATCATCGAGCTTGACCCCGAGGAGTGAGCATCGCATTTTTTTTTTACCACACTGGAAATATAAAGCTAATTTCGGGCTGCAGTTTTGATGAGGCAACTTCGTCTGCAGCGGGTGGTCAACCATCATCTGTGCCAGATGACCTGTTCCTGACCTGCGGATGTCACTTCCATTGGTAAGCGATGGGACATTTTTTTATTCAATCTTTATCCGTTTAAACACAACTGTACGCGGCCAGAAAGTCCAATGATACGGACACCTGAAGTCAGTAAGCTCCTTCACGATAGCCTAGTGGGAGAAAACTTTCTTCGGGCCAATGCACTCTATTTGGAAAACTGTGATGCAAACAAGCTAACAATTCGATATAGGCAGTGTCTTCTCGACGAGTCCCCAAAGATCGCCACCAATGGAGCTTGCCCATCATGCAATCAAGCCATCGCTAGCTCATCCGGCCAAATCCTCTCCAAGTACCACAACGAAGGTGGAATTCAAGAGAACCTCGACATAGCCGCGCTTGTCAGAGAAGAGGCTTATCTCGATGCTAATCCTTCCGCTAGACCAGCTCGAGCGTTTCTCACCAGTAAGTTCAGATGCTATCAGATACACAAATATCACACCGATCAGAAAGGGAAAGCAGAACTGACGACCCACAGTGTGCGCCGAAGGCGACGTTGTTGGCATAGTCGAGCTTCTCCAAGCCATCTCCACTGACTCTGACGAAGGCGACATCTCCCCTGCCGAAATCTTGCGCTACCAAGACCCCTTGAACAACATGACATCAGGTTACCACATCGCCATCGCAAACCTCCAACAGGAAGTTGTCTGGGCGCTGCTCTGGCTCGCTTCTGATATTCCCGATGATGTGTTCCCCGATGTGGTCACGCGTGAGGCGCGGGCTCTGGGAGGAGGGAGGGAGATGACGCGGGGTGTGGACATTAGAAGCTTGATGGATAGCGAGGGGAATGTTGGGGCAGATCTTGTGGTGGGTTTTTGGACGAGCTCACTTGGTATGGAGTTGTTGAAGGTGTACCAGGCGGGGGGTGTGTGATGATGGGGAGGGTGATTGGAGGAAAACAACCTTCATGCAATCACTTTTTTAAGGGGATTTTCTGGCGTACACAATGTCACAGTGTAGGTGCTTATATTCAACCGTAAAATGAGAGCCAATGAGACACTTGCACAGACATATGGTTCTAGGGAAGTCACGAATACTATGTCTTGACATGGCGTGTCAAACTTGGCACGGCGGAGGCTCTGTGACTTTCTTGCCTTTCCTAGGTCACCAAGCAATAATAGGAAATGAAGACTGTAGAGAAGAAAATATTGAGTATAGCTACAGAGTCATCCGACGGTCTGTTTTCCTGTCGCGTCTCTGCTGCAAGCTACCTACTACCGAGATATTGGGTGTGGTATGGCTGCCGCCTGGGCCAGGCTTAAAAGCACAAGACAGATTCACGAGATGCCAACTGTTGTTTTGACCGGGACCTTGGTTCCCATTGCGCCAAGCGCATAATAGCCCCAAATCCACAACTCGACCGCTCGCTCTGCAACAGTCTGTCATGCATCAGCAATACAGATTATCTCCTTGAGTGTCGGTTTCTGTTCGTATAAATCGATCCCGTCTTCTGAATATTCTTCTGCAAGAGCCTGTTCATCCTCTCTGCAGCATGTTCCAAGTCCGAGAACGATTCTTTCAGTGAGACATAGAGTTCCACGCATCGGTAGCAATATCTGATTTTAGGAGTTTTGTGACCACACAAACGTTTATCGGTCTTGACAACTCATGTTTATGGATGCCCCAGGAATAGATTCAAGGGATGAAAAGATATGAACTGTGGAGCGTGATTTCTTTTCCTTTCTATTCTTTATCTTTTTTGTATTTTTCGTACCAGACCTATAAGTAGTCTAAGTATATTGATATTCACTCTCTTCGCTTGTGTCGTTACAAGTTTCAGGGACGCTTTCTCAAGTAACACGCTTGATAACTAGAATGTCTGCAATGTTTACAGCGGCCTCATGGTCTCATGAAAATATTCGGCACATACCGCAGACAACTCTGCAGGTTTGGGATTTGACAAACGGGACCACCTCCAACGCCATGTCTTTCGAACTGGAATTGGTGCCGCTCTAGCAAACTCCAACGAAGTTATTATTGACATCAATATTGGCGTAGCAGAAGCTGGAGGTACCGTCAGCATGCACCTTCTTGAACCATGAGTGTATGTCTTGCTGATCTCGCCGCGAGATTCGGTGCAGGCACGAAACAATGCTGGAACAGGACAGGGACTATTGGAGACCTGAGGTGTTTTTAAGATCATGTAGAGCGGAGTTCTGTGCCTTCTATAGGTTGCCAGTATATGGATGTCTTGGGGTTCAATACCTACGATGGCGAACTAGCCTCTGTTAGAAACAACCATAGAAGATGGGTTGAGCCGTTGGTGTACTAACCTTCATGATCTTGAATCGTAGCTCAGTTGGTAGATCGGGGAAATGATGGAAGGTCTTCTGCAAATCCTCGCCAACCGGCATAGAAGTGATGTCCGTTGATTGATCCATGTTGATAATAATTTAATGTGTTTTGTGTTCTGTAAAGTTGTGACTTCGATGAGGGTGGTCGTTTGGTCGTTTGGCGTTGCGGCTGAGTAGAAGTAATGGACAACGTCGGATGAATCTAACTAACATCACATGCTGGACCGACCATTCACTAGAATCCCTTCGCTCGGCCGCCTGGCCTTGATGGTAAGTAACCTAACCAAGCTTCCTTTCGCTAGCCGATGCTCCGTCCTTGAGATCTGTCGGTGGTTGGCGCAGGCAAAAGGGAGTCTTCTAGTCACATGAACTTTCAACTATGCTCGTAGGTGCAATCTCAAATATGCGAACAATGCAAAAACTAGAAGGAGCTGTTAGACACTAACCCTTAGCGCCTTGACGCCATAACGCCTTATCCTTAAATGCCTGAAGAACCGCAACGTTTTAAGCTTACTTATACCCAGCTAATTTTGGGCTTTAACCACAACGCCGCTTATTGTGATGGAACGTGTTCCATGCACCTGGTCAGAGGTAGAGCATGAATATTGGCTAATATTTATACTTCGTTCACTACACGCAATTGGGATATTCTCGCCCCTAGGACATCATGTGTATATATATTCTTTAGATGTCCTCTTCTTCCTGGGTCGCTGTCTTTAATTCTATCTTCAAGGTTTGAACCTGTCCTTAGGCTGTAGCCTTTCTTGTTCCCATCTCACTTATCGTATTATCGCGTCAAAACCCCAAGTCAATAGCAGACGAGATTAAGCCAGACCTTTCATCTGAGCGAAGATCGCTTCCTCACCAATGGTAAAGATCTCATCTTCTTCATCGAGAACAGCATTGGCAGCAAAGTCATGGATGCGTTGATAGATGAAGTTCTGGCAGTTCCAGGTCATATTAGTGTTCTTGATATTGGTGGGCTTTGCGACAGCTCTTAAGTTGTTTTTGTTTTGTGGAATTGGCGTGGCCGACTTGGACTAGGAAAAGTGTTAGAGTTTCCTGGTATTACAGGAGTCGTGCGAGCATCCTGGATATGGAAGCTTGTCTGATGTTGACAAGTCTCGGTTATGAAAGCACTGGAGCATATGTTTGTCTAAGGGACGAATTTACTGATACTCGTTAATTTGGAAGAAGACTGTGCGTCGTGTCTTCTGGCCTCGTATCGGAAGTTGCCTGCACTACCCTGGACGTTAACGATGAAGCCATTCGTCTCATGTGCTTCGTCTTCGACAAACAGCGCCCAGTGTTTGAATGCACTGTTCCCACTACACATGGCCACCCACACAGGAAGCTAAGTGGTTTCTCTGGGGACCAGGCCCGAGATATCCGAGTCTGTTGTAGAAGACGATACTGCTCGTCGAGTGTTTGGTATTAGAGTCAGAAGGTTGGGCTTGTCACCTGTAGAAGACTCACGAGGAGTCAAAATGCCTGCGAAAGTGACCTTATTGCCTCCAGAATACTTCCTGAACTATACCGCAGACTTCTTCCACGTGTTTGGTGCCTTAAAGTCGGCTTTTCCTTTGGAAATCTTATTTTGCCAAGTGAAATTGGACGTCTGGGTTAATAAAAAGCGGCTCCCCGTGAAAGCGCGCCATTTGGCTCTGTGCCCCATACTTCTTTGTACAAGTCTCCTGTCTGATACTTGATGTTATCCGACAATACCCGTCCGTAGATGGAAATTGCAAGAGTTAGAGCCGCAGCGATGAAGAGTTTGAAATTCTTGGTGCGGATTCGTGAGACTTTCGAAGAGGTCGGGTTGTGGATTTGAGCGATACTTAGAAAGCTGCCTATAGAGTGGTTGAGTGGTAATCGGGATTCTGATGCTGAAGCCGATACTGGTGGTGTATAGCTGATAGCCCGAGATGATGTTGTAGACTTATGAGTGATGGATGCAATAGCGCCGTCCAAACACTTCATCTTATACATTCTCTCTACGCAGCGGTCGCTCGTGGGAACGCTATTCTGAACTGTTCTGATCATTCCTCAATTCTCCATATTCTCAGAACACCCAAAGCCGCACTTCATCGATTTGCAGTCTCAAGTCAGTAGAGAATCGTGCACCCTCCTACGAGGTATGCAGCAGGTCCAGTCTTCAGATCTTCAGGTCTTCGGGTATTCAGGCTCCGCAGCCATTGAGAATCATCAGCTCTTGGCCGATTGTACTGAGCTGGATGCTTGGCATTCTCTTGGCAGACAGCTCGTGCTGCTGTGCCAGAGCATTGGGAAAGATATGTCTCATTTCGGCAGATAGCCCCAATAATAGGTAATACATTGGTCAGCTAATGCTGCTGAAGGTTGGGGCAATGTGTGAAGCTCAGTTGTGATAAAAGGGTGACGTGATGTGCTCGTTGTCCAAAAGCTATGTGTAGACCATCCTGTCTATATTGAAAAAGGGGAAATATGCAGGTGTCGATCCTATGCGAGCTCGACCGTGATCTACCAGAGTCGGTTAACGAGCCAATGTATTGGGTAATTTCTTGGGGCTATAGAGCCCGTTAGATATGCATGTCAGTCGCATTCCGAGTGCAGATTAAAGCCGTGGGAACTAGACTAATTATACCTCGAATACGCCCCATCCGGGGATCTAAAAGACTCCTCGATTAGCGCAGCATACTATCTCCTCTCATCGACCACTTGACCAAACAAGAAGTTTTCATCACTAGAGTCAAAGACACAGTATGTTACAACATTCGCCAACGCCACAAACAGCTCTCCACGTATTACATTGATATCGTAGCGTTTTCCTCTGCACAGATGAACACTTGATGTGGCATAAGTACCGTTACAACGGCTTGGTTGTGTCCGTTAGTCGGTTTAACTTTCGGATTGAATGGAGCGAGGAGTTTGAAGGGCGAAGGGAAGCTTACAAGTACCTGCAGGAAAGTTCTGGAACATGATTTGTGGAGTTTGGGAAGAATTGTGCTGTGCGGCGTGTAGCATGTCAAGGGCACCGTCGAAAGTGGGCACATGGGGGATACGCTGAAGTTTTGGCTCCTTGAAATACAATCGACGCAGGAGCCATTGTGTGACTAGAATAGCTATCAGCACTGGAACAATTGACATCTGATGTGGGAAGGTCAAGTACCGTCTGTCTCTGTTCTAGGTTATGTTCGGCGAGGAGCGAGCTGACATTAAAAGCACCACTAGAGACCGCAACGAAAAAATGCGAATTAACAGTGTTTTTATAATGATTAGCACGTTGGTGTGATGAAACATCGCTGCTGTGTCTCTCTAGAGCGGGTATTTGTCGAAAATAGGTCGGGTTGGCTCTGCAGAAGTGATTTGTGGACGGCGAGCAGCGAGTAAGCACATCTTATACCTGGCGTACATGATAGAATGGAAGCAGCAAATCGCCCAGGAATAAGCCTGGACTACGTCGCACAATGCGCTACAATGAATGCATGCGTGACTCGATCAAGTCCGAAACTAGAGAATAATAAAGAGGTAAGATTTATGCTCGCCACCCAACATAACCAAGCCCCATCGTCGACTTCAAACAAAGGCTAGATCTCCCCCAAGATAGAGTTGTGGTGGTGTTCTCAACCAACAGCGCCAAGACTTTGTAAACGACAACAACAAATTACCAACCACATCCATCTTCACCAACGCGTGGATACCAAAGGAAGAAAAAGAAAGGTGTAAATGGCAAAGACCTACTCGGCGGCCATTATAGTCTTCCGAGCTAGTCGTTCGTTAAAGCAGGGGAAAGCTGAAAGCTGGTAATGTTTCAACTCAGGGTTGGCTTATTAGATCAAGCCGGCTCATCAGACTATTTTGCCTCGAACACATTCTAGCGTGCCTCCCCTAAGTACTTTCTGGAAACAACTTGTTATAAATGGTTAATATACTAGTAGTTGGTCGGTGAGATGTGTGCGACTGAAATGATTAGCAAGGGACTGTAGCAGAAAATAATGGCAAGACTCACTACGGAAGCTCACTGCATAGCTCGTATGACGTATCCACCGAGGGAAGAGGCAGACACAGGACTGCGTGTAATGTTTTTTTATATTCCTCGCTAGCAACGGCAATATGGGTATCTGTATCTATACATCATAACGCGTAATCACGACCGTCGTAGTTTGACCAGCTTCTCCATTTGTACAATCCAGCCCTTTGCAAACGTCTCATCCGTGAATCTTTGCGATGACTTGCGCGCCCGTATCCTCCATGCCATTTTGTCTTCCAACGCCAATGCCTTCTCGAATCCTGTTGCGAACTCTTCTGCTGTTGTGGCATGGTAACCTGCTTCATTAGCATTTTGTCGCACATGTGCAAGTAATGGAAGGAGGCATATTACCTGTGGGTTTATCATCAATATCGATCACAATATCGCGTTTCGGTCCTCCACTGTTATGAACAACCGATATCAGACCTGCAGCCTGGTACTCCACAACGCCAATACCAAAGTGCTCATTCCACATTCCATTCACACCAACACTAGCCCTTGACAGCCAGTCCAGAATCTCAGACCATTGCGCGTCAAGATGAAACTCAACAAAGTCTTTGATCTGTAGCTCGTTTGCCAGCAAACGTAGTTCATACACACGTTTCGAGTCTGCATCGTCTCTCACACTTCCGATCAAGATCAGTTTAGCGCCCTTCGTGGCTGGAGACTCGGTCGCCATAAATTGTGCGAATGACTCTAGGATGAGATGATGGTTCTTCTCGGGCCGGAACTGGGCGATGTAGAGGAGTGCTTTCTCGCGTTTATTTTCGCTAGATGCAGATATATCGATAGCCCGTTCAAGCTCTTCTACCGCTACCGGTGGGTAGACGGTGACTGGATTGGACTTGCCCAATTCTTGTCTCCATTCTCCCCATATCGATTTGATGTGCTCGAGTGTCCAGGACGAGTTTGTCATGACCACATCAATGGATGCTCCGACCCAGGAGTAAAACATGGCGAAGATCTGCCAGTACAATTTCTTACCTGCTCCGGTTGCACCTGATCCTTTGCCTGCATTGACGCCTTGGCTACCAGTGGCAGATTCGGAATTTAAAGACTCAACCATATCGGTGGATATTGTTGGGTAGTGTACGTAGGCCTGGTATGAGTTAGCAAAATCATGTCTGAAGTTCAAGAGCTTCAAGTCATTTGATACGTACGCCAAGTGGAATCTCGGGAAACAAGAGTTTACAGAATGCGAGAGAAAATGCATAGCCCATAGTGTCAACGAATATATCTGGAGCCAGCAACGAGAACGCATCCCAAGCTAATACTAGAGACCCAAACGACTGGCCAAGTAGGGTGAATCGTGGCCACGAAGACGCAAGAACCCAAGACCGAGTGGTGAGATATAGAAAAGTAATTGTAGGCGCGTGTAGATCTATATTGAAGCGGTCCTGGTAGTTCAATCAGTATATGACTTTAGAAATCCCGGGTGTCTACCCCTCCCTCCCATAATCCAGAGTGGTGACGCACCTTGACTCTTGCTAATATAGCTGCCTTGTCGGCATCGTGATCTCCAGTATAGACTATGCATTTACAATTCGGCCAGCGTTTCTGCGTAGCCCGTATGGCCGCCCACAAAACTCTTTCACCTCCACCACCAGCATTACTTTCACACATTAGCCTCAGTCCGCCTCCCAGCATGCTAGTCACTCACCAGAACGGATGAAAAAACCCAACAATGCCATCCCAATCCGCATCCTCCTTCGTCGCAGTAGTAGCCTCATCGTTCACTTTCTCCCATTCATCACTACTCCTCCCCCCCCCTCTCGCCACAAGCTCCTTCTCATCCGATTTCACCAACTCCAATATCTGTGCTCTTCTGCCCGCAGTTTTCTTCTTGAGGTAGTATCCAAAAGTACTTCCGATCTTGAAAAAGATCTTTGGTCCAAGGAAGAAAGTGGCCATGGGTATCATGGCGACGAGGGCGGTAACCGCTATGACTGTCCATTTGGACCCGAGACTCCAGATCTCGCTGCTGTCCGGCATTTTGCATGTTTCTGCCATACTTTGAATTTTACGTGGAGTTCAAATCATTGTGAATTGGTTGTTCTGTTCTATGATGTTTCTGCCAGACAGGTGTCACAAGACGGTCTCACCGCTTGGACTTGCAGGGATAGCTCGTGATAGCTTCACATCTTCTAAAGAAATAGCTTTCTTAGGAGTACGACCGGTTTTTCTGTGACATGCCTCACAGGCAGAAGGTACACTAAGAAATATAGAGGTAGCTCGATTGCTATCCCATCGCCCATAATGTCTACAATCCTTCGCACCACGCGAACTCTCCGTCCTCCTCGACAAACAGCATCTTTTCTCTTCCTCCAGCTCCCCTCGACCTACCGCGCATTCCACTCCTCTCCACGTCCCCAATTCATGGAACAAAGTATCACAGTAGCCTACAGCGCTATCGAATCCCTCCACACCATCACCGGCCTCTCTTGGACCTACACGCTCCCTCTCTCCGCTCTCCTCGTGCGCACCTTCTTCGTCCTCCCGCTCTCAATCTACGCACGCGCCAACAACCGCGCACAAGTGGAACTCGCACCTTTGGTCTCCGCCTGGAAAGAGCCTATGCAGAAAAAAGTGCGTCTGCAGCTCCAAGAGCGGAAAATGGTAGCCATCTCGGCGAGCAAGCCGAACCTGATGCTAGCGAAGGAGATGAGGAGAAAGAGCGCAGAGATATATGCGAGATGGGGATGTCAAAGACTGAAGAACTTCATGCCGTTGCTGCAGTTGCCAATTTGGCTTACGGTTATGGAGGCGATACGAGAGATGTGTGGGCAGAGAGAGGGTCTGTGGGGGCTGTTGTTTAGGACAGGGAGTGGGAGCATGTCACAAGTATTGCCCATTGAGGCATCGTTGGCTACAGAGGGTATGCTCTGGTTTCCAAACTTGATGGCTGCGGATCCTCAGCTTACCTTGCCATTCATTCTATCTGGTATGCTCTACATGAACATTACCTCAGGAACAGCCAAGCGCAACCGATCAGCCTTTTCGGCTGGCCTTACAAAAGTTCTTAAGGCGGTGGCTCTGGCAATTGGGCCACTGACGCTAAATGTTCCAAGTGCTATGCTGTTGTACTGGATATCTTCTTCTTCTATGGCATTGGTGCAGGCTACAATTATGGACAGGCTTATGCCCATTAAACCCTTGGATATTAAAGCCTTGCCTACCATTGAGGCTGGTAGCCTACGGAAGACAAATCATACCACTCTGCTGAAAGTAGACTCGAGGAAGTAAGGGCAGAAATAAGTACGTTATAAGCAGGAGGGTAGAGAGGTCTTCACGGTTGAGATAGCTCCTGGCAGCGGTATCTTGTCGCCCAGCCTTGCAATACACTTCACACAGTAGTATTCCAGGCTAGCAGAGCATTCAAACTAATGTAGATATGTATGTGCCTATTAATATGAACAAACAGCTTGAAGTTTGCACTGCGTACGAGGTATTGAGGTGGGTACTTGATTTTTAGAGTGGCAAAGGAATATTTCCCACCATCACCCCAACAGATCAGCATTCTCTATTTCACTCATAGAGCCCACGTGACGGTTGCACTAGTGTTTAATACCTAGGCAATTTCGAGCTAAAGTGGTTTTTCGCCTCTAGTGATGTTTACACGCGGTTATAAATCAGCTTAAGCAGGGATGACGCGACGCGTTCTGCTTTAAAGTGCAGATTGGGAAACTTCCTCTTTTCTATCAACATCAACACCAAAACAACTTCATCTGCATATAGTCTCCCTTTTCTGCATATAATCTTTGTACAGTCGCACAACAGGAAGCACACTCTGTGTTATTGAGACCTTTTCAATACCACTACCCATACCTCTTTGCCTCTCTTCACATCCATCATGTTCGTGTGGAAACGCGGTATGTATTCACAAAGAACTTCTCTTCAAGTCAATCGATGTTTAAGGTATACTGATCTGCTTATAGATGGACGCAAGGAGCGAGTTCAGTTCGACAAGATCACTGCTCGTGTCTCCAGACTATGCTACGGTCTTGATGCCGAACATGTCGATGCCGCAGCCATCACTCAGAAAGTCATATCCGGTGTCTACCAAGGCGTCACGACGATAGAGCTTGATAACTTGGTATGTTGACACGTCTGCAAGCACATCTAAACACTGTTAATCACACAATATAGGCCGCAGAGACTGCTGCATACATGACAGTTACCCATCCCGACTATGCCATCCTCGCTGCACGTATCGCAGTCTCCAACCTCCACAAGCAGACCAAGAAGCAGTTCTCCACAGTTATCTCCGACCTCTATCACTATGTCAACCCCAGAAACAACAAATTGTCACCCATGATTGCGAAACAGACGTACGAAACCATCATGAAACATGAAGCTGAGCTGAACTCTGCCATTGTCTACGACCGGGACTTCAATTACCAATACTTCGGTTTTAAGACCTTGGAGCGCTCATACCTTCTCCGTCTTGATGGCAAGATTGTCGAGCGTCCACAACATATGATTATGCGAGTGGCTGTTGGAATTCACAGCGAGGATATCGAGGCTGCTATTGAGACATACAACCTCATGTCTAGCAAGTACTTCACACATGCTTCTCCCACACTCTTCTCTGCTGGTACCCCTCAGGCTCAGCTTTCGTCATGCTTCCTCATCGACATGAAGGAAGACAGCATTGAAGGTATCTATGACACATTGAAAACATGTGCCATGATCTCCAAGAATGCTGGTGGGATTGGTTTGAATGTTCACCGAATCCGCGCTACTGGTGCGTACATTGCTGGTACGAACGGAAACTCAAATGGTATTGTTCCCATGCTTAGAGTCTTCAACAATACTGCCCGGTATGTTGATCAGGGTGGTAACAAGAGACCTGGTGCTTTCGCCATCTACCTGGAACCATGGCACGCCGATGTCTTTGAGTTCCTCGATCTCAGAAAGAACCACGGAAAGGAGGAGGTCCGAGCTCGTGATCTCTTCTACGCCCTCTGGATCCCTGATCTGTTTATGAAGCGTGTCGAAAAGAACGGAGAGTGGACACTCATGTGCCCGAACGAATGCCCTGGCTTGGCTGATGTCTACGGCGATGAGTTCGAGGCTCTTTACAATAAATATGAGGCTGAAAGCAAGGGTCGCAAGACTATCAAAGCACAGAAACTTTGGTACTCTATCCTCGAGGCTCAGACAGAGACAGGAAACCCTTTTATGTTGTACAAGGATGCGTGCAACCGGAAGAGCAACCAGAAGAACCTCGGAACGATTCGAAGCTCCAACTTGTGCACTGAGATTGTGGAGTACTGCGCTCCAGATGAGGTTGCTGTTTGCAACTTGGCTTCCCTTGCTCTCCCAACTTACGTCGATGCTTCCAATGGCACTTACGACTTTCAGAAGCTTCACGATGTTGTCCAGGTCGTTGTCAGAAACTTAAACAAGATCATTGATGTCAACTACTACCCTGTGCCTGAGGCACGCAAGAGCAACTTCCGTCACAGACCTATCGCCGTTGGTGTTCAAGGCCTTGCTGATGCTTTCCTTGCTCTCCGTCTACCATTCGACTCTCCTGAGGCCAAGCACCTTAACAAGCAGATCTTCGAGACCATCTACCACGGTGCCCTGACATCTTCTGTTGAGCTTGCAAAGGTTGATGGCACCTATGAGACATACGAGGGCTCTCCAGTTTCCAAGGGAGAGCTCCAGTATGACATGTGGGGTGTCAATCCTACCGATCTTTGGGATTGGGCTGCACTGAAGCAGCAGATCAAGCAGCATGGTGTTCGAAATTCTCTTCTTGTTGCTCCTATGCCAACTGCTAGCACAAGTCAAATCTTGGGCTTCAACGAGTGCTTCGAGCCATACACTTCCAACATCTACTCACGTCGTGTTCTTGCTGGAGAGTTCCAAGTGGTCAACCCATGGTTATTGAAGGATCTTGTTGACATGGGACTTTGGTCTGATAACATGAAGAACCGTATCATCGCCGACGGTGGTTCCATCCAGAATATCCCCAACATCCCAGCAGACATCAAGGCTCTCTACAAGACCGTCTGGGAGATCTCTCAACGCACCATTGTCCAAATGGCTGCGGATCGTGGTGCCTTCATTGATCAATCACAGTCGATGAACATCCATATGAAGGATCCAACAATGGGCAAGATCACCAGTATGCACTTTGCCGGATGGAAGCTTGGTCTCAAGACAGGAATGTACTACCTTCGTACCATGGCCGCATCCGCACCCATCCAGTTCACCGTCGACCAAGAAGCCCTCCTCATTACCGACACCAACATCGCCCGCGAACGCATCGCCAAAAAGCGTCCTTCAACCGGCTTTATTGGCGCCTCAACCAACACATCCGCGCCACGCCCCATGTACGCCAAGCAGCTCAGTAACACGAACACCAATACAGCACCAAACGGCATTCCCACACCCACCGCCACCCCGCCCCCAGGCAACGAGAACCGCAAGTTCTCGCCGCCAAGTCTGCTTGTTGCTGCTACTGCCAAGGCGTACAAGACTGACGCTGCTGAAGGTGAGAGCCCGAAGAGCTTGCCGACCGAGCCTGCGAGTGCGCCTCCAAAAGAGGAAGAGTTGCTGGAGAAGACTGTTGTGAAAGAAGCGCAGGAGGAGGATAAGGCTGCGAAGAGTGAGGAGCGCGAACATGATATCTATGCTGATGCTGTTTTGTCTTGTAAGTCCCCTTCCTACCTCTATCACAATCACTGACGAGTACACAGGCAGTATCGAGAACAAAGAGGAGTGCATGATGTGCAGCGGATAAGCCCATTATTCCATCATGGACTGTACAATACGATGAAGATAAAGGATACATGATAGCACGTTCACGCCTTTCGATTGTATTCACAGTCTCATTGAGAGGACGCATTATGTACCTCATGTTTGTATATGATGTTGGCGTTGGGTGCGCTACCGGGACTGGGTTTGTTAATATGCAGCTGATGTTATGCATCACACGCATTGGTGGTTAGTTTCATTCATGGGTTTATGTTGATAGATGCCCGCAAGAGCAATATCAGGATTTCTACTTATACTGGGTTTATTTGACTTGGGTACTCTGTAGATGTGGGTCACGGAGGCTGGGTGAGGATGCTGTACTGATTATCACAGCCAGATCTGTCGCACCAGCAAATGCAAATGCAAATGCAGATACAACTCAGGTAGTCCACACTAGGTGGCAGAATTGATGGTGCAGGGGTCTTGGCGCCATTTCAAAATTTTATTAATTTACAACATCACCACAAATCACTACGAACTCTGCTCCCTTTTAACTCCTGAACTTTCTTGCAACGCCGAGGCATCTCCCTGGTCCATCTACGAATTTGTGCGACAGTTATTCAATTCTATTCACGCTGTATAGCCTCCTTAAACTCCGCTACTGTTTGCTAATTTTCACCACGCAAATGTTGTTTTGATATTCGCCAGCAAGCCTCAGTTGGACTAAGTTCTGGCGATTGAGGAAGATGGATGAGTATCCAAAGGCCCGAGTCATTTACAAGGCGCCAACAAGGGTTGTTAGTCGACTGTTTGCCAGGCGAAGGGTCACCATCCTCTTGCTGGTGAAATGGCTTGCTATAACGCTCTTGCAATGTCTGACACTCTTTAATATGCTTTGGTAGAATCTCCTTAGCATAAAACTCCTGCGACATAGCGTTCCCTTTGGGCATTATCTTGGCTTAGGCTGCTGGCTTTTCCATTAACGCATTGGCTCCTGAAAGCCTTCTACTGTCTCATACTTGTATTTTACTGGCTTGCGGGGTCTAATAACCTTCTCTGTAGGTTCCTTTGGGTCCTTGTAAAGTGTTAGAGGGCCTTTGTGGTTATAGTAGACTCCAGCCGCAATATGGATCGTAACCTTTAAACCAGACAATTTGACTTCTCAAAGACTCTCTTTTCAGCGCCGTTGACCTAGATATCGTAGTTCGGACTCTACCTTGTTTTGCAGACTAGCTGATAATAAATGAACTTCGTTTGTAAACCATATATTCTGGAAAAAGCCCATAATAACCTTGTCTTGGTGTTCTTGGCCGTATTGTATACGTTTTGCCTTACTGAAGCTGACATTTTTAGTTGATATACCTTTTGAACGGTCGGGCACCTGCCCGTGCAGCATGGTGTTGTAATGTATATGGGGCGCATGGCAATTCAAGCTCGTTGACCTGGTCTGTGTACGATTTTTCGTGAATGGGTTTTGACTGGTCTGTTATTATATTAAAATTCGATTTGGTAACCGTGGATTTCCTCCAATCTAGAACTTCTTCATCTGGTTCGTCTGAATGCTACAGAGCTAAGTTTATCGCGTTGTTTAAACTAGCGGCGTGCTGGAGCAAGTATCGTCGGCATCCTTGGCGTCAAAGGCTCGAAAAGGTGAGTTCGAGTAACAGTATCCCATCCTTGTCGTGCAATAGGTCTCTGAGATGTACAAGGCTCCATGGTGCTGAATATGGTGGTGAGATAGGTCATGGTGTTGAGGTTCTGCTGGCCCCTGTGCCATCAATTCTGCAACCTAGTGTGCACTGCTCACATTCAACGAGGCCAGAATAGAACGGGAACGTAAACGCCTGCATCGTCGCCGTTCACTCTGTGCGTAGCCTGTCGTCAGATTGGGGTTGACGGTCTTAGCGCAGTTTTCTGACCCTTCGTATATTATAGATTGCTGTGATGGACTTAGCCAAGGATGACTCAAGAATAAAAACCCCGGTTGAACCGTAAAGAACTATGTAAAGAACTATCGACAATGGGGCGCTCACTCCCTTATTATCTTAGAAATGTCCCCTCCTTTACCTACCAAAACGATACTTGAATCACCAAGTGAAGATCAGACGGATGTGTGTGTGTGTGTGTATTTATTTAACGTCAGACGGACAGCAGCACGTGACCGCTGCCCTGGGGGAGCCCAATGGACTATATGACGCCATGGGCCGTAAGGGCCACATGGTCAGATCTAGCTACTTCTAACTATTACAATTGCTTTATGCGCAGCCGTATTTCTACAGTTTTACAGCTGTCTGCGGTTATTCCCTGTTAAAGGTACGTTTAGCTGTCTCCATTGCAGTCGGTCTCCCTGTCTATGACCCCTTGCCACCTGTCTGGCCGCAGCTACCGCCTATTAAAAGTGTGAGAAATGTGAAGGGAAGTAGGGAAAATTAATAAAAAAGAGCCTGTAGAGTATGTCTACTAGGATATAGTGTGCTGTGGGCTAGTTAGGAGCCTCTTGCGTAAGGTGTAAGATCAGGCGGATGATCTAACTGACAATCTTACCTCAGCGAGCTCAGGCCATTTTTAAGAGGATCGCTTAAGGCTGATTACATAATAGGGTCATGTTATCCGATCATGTTACCCTCTCTTAAAAATAGCCTGAGATCCCTGTCATGCTCACACACTGACGTGCGGCTGTTTTGTATGTGTTTTTCGCGATTTGGATTTTATGGCACAATTGAATTCCAACGCGAACTCC
>MU254083.1:0-31191 GCA_019669825.1 Calycina marina
GCCACTCTGGCATTCTTGGCGTTCATCCGCTTGACAGCACTGCTTAGCGAGGGCCTTGGCCCGAGCACCTAAGTGGGTTCTAACCCTCACAGAAGAAAAAGGAGGAAAAGAGGCCAGACAGATTCTCAAAAGCATGGAGACCTGTTCTCGATGCGCTCGGGCTAGCCGCCGGGAGTTCCCACGATGGCGAGTACAGATCGATGGCCTTGTAAATACCTAGCAACAATAGCAGCACAACTGAGTGGCCTTTAATATTGTACCATGATCTCAGACGTGTAAATGATGGACAATTGCCCTTATACTTTTTTAACAACACTGCTCTTGCTGCAGTTCCTGAATTGTCACCGAAACATCAGACTTTCAGAGCTGTCCTCATCGAGGCGTTCTTTAAATTGGAAGGATTCCCATATATATACTATAGGATCGTATCTGCTATAGAGACCTCGGACTACGAAGCAGAAACGGCCGAGAATGTTGCAGGAAGAATGGCCGGGATGGCTCCAGAAAAAGAGGCCGCCGCAGAAATCTAGATTGAGGCTAGGGAGTAGGAGCCCGAGAAAAAAACGAAGGCAAAATCAAAGGGGAAACAGCAGTCACCCCCCATAGAAGAAAAGTGCCCCTATCCAGAAATGTATGCCTGGGTGATAATGCCCAAGAGGATTATTCTCGTGGTGGGGGAACCCATGAATGTATCTATCATAAGATCTAAGATTCTCAGGAGATACTTAACCGAAGTGAAGGCACGTCGGGAAAGGAATAAAGTGCCAGTCCGTCCAGACTCAGCAGAACTGGGTCCTGATGTGGTGTATTTTTACAAGGAAAGCTAACAGGGAGTGATGGAATCAGCGGATCCTGACTCTATCGGTCCTCGATTCTTCAACCACTTATGGGCGGAGGTGACAGCACGAAACTGTCACAGCCAGGCTGAACCATTCGATATTGACAACCCTTGCTTCCGTCAATCACGGAGTGCCGATTCATGGCTATGTCTGCCTTTCAGGAATCCATACCGAGTGGACGGTTGCGCTACACTGGCGAAATGCACGAAATTGCTGTACAACAATAGCAGAAAGGTTCACAAAGGAAAGAAAGGCAAGATCAGCAAGAGAAGCAAAAAAAGTAGCAAGAGCTGGGGAAAAGGAAAGCGCCAGTATTCCCAGCAGCAAAAATACAGTGAGAAATGCCAAAAAGGATTGCTTTACAAAGCCGTACCATACGCCTATATACTTCAGGGGAACCACCGGTACGGCTATCAGCCCAAATGGCCAGGAAAAAGCACACCTCTCTGCAACGGCAAAGTTATCGAAACATCAAAGAACAATCTGGGCGCAAAGCGGTCATCAAGAATCACGAGTACGCCAGGTAGATTGATAAACCTTCTACCAGGCAGATACTGTAGAACGTACGATCAGTCACCCGAAGGCATGGAATACCAGGCTCTTGAAAACATGGACTCGTGCCCTTAATCTGCAAATGCCGACCAAAGTCTACCTCCAGGCGCAATTTGAGAACAGGATACGATATAACTGTGTGATCGAAGAGTTCCAGCAGAAAACGGGGCAGAATGGACAGGAGAACACGGAAAAGGCGTCCATAAAGAACGAATAGGGACTGAATGGACATGCGTGGCTGAAACCTTTGTATCATATATGGAATTTGCCAACATCGAAAACGCCTTGTCGTGGATATACCGTAGTGCTTTGCGCTTTGTATTTGATTATAACGGATAACACAGTTTCAGTATCTCTATTAAAATAAAGTAATCTTAGATGGCCTCTTATGATAACCCCCTTCGAATGTGCCAAGACTTTTTGGTAATTGAGCTCGTGACAGTGGGCTAGTGAACTAGGTAAGCGAGAAGTGTCGTTTCCTGCAAGACAATATCTTCATGTGAGATGCAGATCCTTGTTTTTGGAGATGACCTTGAAGTTTGTAATATATCTGGGGGGGGGGGTTGAGTGTAGTAATGATTCACTGTGGTTTCCCGAAAATTCATATGAGAATTGACCTGAAGAAAACTTTGCACTTTCTATGAACACAAGAACGAAATCATTTTAACGCCGACAAAGACCCAGAAGCTATTTAGGGGGTTGTAGTGAACATATTGATTCTGCTATATAGAATATGAAAATTCAATGTGCTGCTTCCTTAAGCCACTATACGCCAACACCATATCTAAGCCATTACACCTTGGTATACCGCCTTTTCCTACTCATACCGTTGCCTGTTGCCAGCTGATCCTATATATACAATCATCTCCGTCTCTTATCAAGGGCGAAATTTAGACATTAAGTAATGCAAATGAAACCTTCAAATGTTGTTGTTTTGGTTGACATGCTTATTAGCACTCGCCTGCATCTTCCGCATAGCAACACGATGTGCCTCAAGCATGCTACCTGTTCTCATGCGTTGATCGAATGCATTGTCCTTTTCTGCACGTCTCTGCTCATCCGCTGCTCGTCTCTGTGCTTCGGCTTGACGCTCATTCCAGAGCACGGAGCGCTGTCTCTCTATTGACTGCGTGACCGGCGGTCTGGCTTTGGTATCCTGCATGGAGGTTCGCCATGATGCTAATTGATTCTCTCGCGTTCTTGGATCCGGTACTGAAGAGTGCCACTGTGGCTGATGTGAGTCAAAGGACTCTTGTTCAAGGCCTCTGGAACCTTGAGATGATTGTCTGATGATCGTACGGCGTTGAGCCATGGACATCTTATCGTCGTGTACACTGCTTAGAGTAGTCGAAGTCCGGTTTCCCATGTTCGCATAGCTGCTCCGGGTACTCAGCCGTTTTGGCATTTGGAGTGCAGGCGTAGAAGCGAGGGTGTAATTGCCAAGCTGTGAGTTGCCTCGCAATAGAGATTCACGCTTCATAGCACCAGAATTGTTGCCGTATGGGTGATTAGGCGTGTAGTTTTGTTCGATGGGTGATTCGACGATCTGCTGAGGTATGCTTGGTGCAAAGGAGCTACGGCGAGCAAGTGGACGATTGCTAAGCTGCAGAGACTGCTGGGAGGAAGATGGATACAGCACTGGTGATTCACCACCCCAAGGCTCCGGCCTGGAGGAAGGTGCCGTCGATAATGTTGAACTCGAACGTGACATCTTTGGAGCTCTCGATATTTGTAACGTAGTCCTGCCTGGAGGGGACAGCGAAGTCTGCTGAAGCTCCTCAATGTCGAGATGTGCAGCCACTTCAATCGTTGAGCCTTTGCCATCATTAGCTGATGTCTCTACTACGCCTAGATCCTCAAGTTCCGGTGTTTCCGCAGCTTCCAAGTGTTTGGCCCATTCATTTGTTCTGTATGACATGACAACTTTGGAACATTGAGCCGGTAGTTGATCTTTGGTCAAGCTTAAAGGCTTCGAAGCCATTGCGGAAGTGGTAGAAGTTGCAGGGCCAGCTGATTTTGCTGAGACGTGTTGCACTGTTACTTCTCCCTCTGGAGCATCTTTCGGATTCTCACTTGTTGCCGAAGCCTGCTGCGTGGCAGCTTCATCGCTATCCATAGCTGGTACAAGGCTCTTATCTGAATTGACATTGTATGCATCTTGGTATGTTGAGAGACCTTGTGGGACCTTCTGGCATGCTTCCTCTGTTAACCCGACCGTGTTTGGCTCCCGCTCTCCAGCGCGACTGAAAGCCATAGACGATCTAGCACTGTGCGCTTCCTCATAATCGCTAAGTTCGTCCATGGTGGCAGCCAGAGAGCTTGCCCTATCATCCTCGATTACAGGTGATCTCACCAATTCTTCAGTGCTGGGACTATCATTGCCCACGGAAAGTCTTTCTGAGCTCTTGTGTGACCTGCCAGATAGCTTCCGGAGTACAGTGGTACCAGTTGCAGAAAGACGGTTACCAGAGTGTCGCTTTGAAGGCATTTGGACGTCGTCAGCAAAGGTAGCAATTGATGAGCGGTCATCCCTGGGGCCATCATCCGGCACCTTGAATGGAAGAGGCACAATATCGGGCGAATTGAATGTATTTCTTTTCTCGCATACTGGCGTCGCAGCTACTGCACTTGTCCGATTCTGTTTAGTTGAAACTGGCTTTTCGATATAGCTTGGCCGGCCCTGGAAACATATCGTCCTACTGCCGTCCTCGTCAATGATTTGAGGAGGTCCGCTTTCGCTAGCAACTCTGACTGTCACTCTACTTTCGTGGCCTGCTTTCATCATCATGACATTGGCTGCTGGAGCTGGGCGTGGGGAGATATTTTGCAACTCGATGTTTTCTTCCTTGGAACTCGGAACTGACTCGGCCATGCTTCGAGGTCCTTTCTTCTGACCATCCATGTCACCGATACCTGAGTCGCGTGAATCTATGGCCTTCTCCAAATTCACATCTCCGTAGACTGCCTCCCACCGTTGCCTGTCGCGCTCACTGCGGTCCTCGATCCGTCTTCCTCTTCTCTCTTCTGCTTCCGCCCGTAGCCTTTCATCTTCGAGGTTGTCTGCAGCTCGTTTCTCCCGTCGCCTCTCCACCATCTTCCATATCTTCATCTGAGATATCATGCCGGCGATGAAGAAGATGATGATTCCTGCAATCTCTACTTTGATGCCTCTAGTATGCGGAAAGGTGTTCGTGCCCAAGGGGAATAGGTTCAGCGAGACATTCCAGATATATGCCCAAAACTCTTTGAGTCCGCTTCGACTGAAACAATCGATTCCAATGATGACCGAAGTTGATCCTCCAAAGGAAGTGCCGAACATGAGTCCATATGGCCGTGTGAGTTTACTAAAGAACGTAGAAAAAGAAGCGAGGGTGAAAGCAGCGATGAAAGCAGAAACTCCAGCAGTCGAGTGAAGTATTCCACCAGGTTTGAGCACCAACAGCCACATACTGAAGCAAAATCCTCCAAATAGGCAACCCAAGCATTCAGTAAGCTCTGTGAAGAGAATTGCAACGCCACCTACAACGCAGCCGGTCAGGAATATGGCTACGAAGTACGCGCCTTGAATAGCATTGCTGACTGGAGGATTCATAACATAAAGTATGAGAACTGTCACCGCCAGACTGGCGAGATAGATAGCAGACAACGAGATGTGCAGTAGCCTGTTCTTGATTCCAACAAGAGCAAAGGCAATCCCGCTGACTATCAGTAGTACTCCCGCGATAGAGTAAGCAGGAGTGATACGAGGCGTGACGGGAAGCTTGTCCGGAGTAGCAGTAGCTTTCGTATGTATTAGCATGGGTATCATGGCCGAGATTGATTGAGCCTACCATTGTATACTGAGGCATTGCCATACAGTGTTTCCGAAGAACTGGCTCCATTTATGTTCGGTATTACAGACGTCTGGACCGCCGATTGCGTTGAGGTGGAGGAGACGACAATAGTCTCAGAGCTTGATTTCGAAGCGGACGTGCTGGTTTTTGGTTGAGTTGAACCTGAAGTATGTGACTCATCTTCCTCACTCGTAGAGGAACTCTGGGTCTGCGTAGGTGCGATTGATACGCCGGTTCCCGTGAGCGATACGTCGTTCTGTCTCAGCATATGAACTGCCAATCGCTCTCCAACGACACAATTGATCCAAATACCAATCATCAGTACGGCATGAAGTCCTGTTCTCATTATACGAACCATCATGGATAGTGATATAGAGCAGGCGGGGGTCTCGAGACAGCTAGCTGGCTGGTCTCAGTCCTGAAAGAGATGTTTGACTGAGAAGCCGCTTTCATAGAAAGCATGCTGTGAACAAAGGGAAGGACCGTGGTGGAAGAGACTTCTGAGCGACAATGGAGAATACGAGAGAACGAGAATACGGAAGTCAAGGTACGAAAAGAAACAAGATGTAGTTGAGAAGTCGACTATAAGGGTTTTGTCAGGTCTCAAGTGGATCACTCATGAGAGGGACGGACCTCTCTTAACAAACGAATCAGGGGCATTTAGCTTTGTGGCCAAACATGCAGGGTAGACAAATCGGGTGCAAGGCGTCTGTAGTAACATGAGACTAACTGTTAGCAGCAGGACTAGCTTAACCAAGAGCCATGGCCAGTCAGTGTTCTACGGAAGTAGTAGAAAATGGCATGGGCCAGTGGATACCATGCACCTAGATTGTACACTCGATTCTTCCAGCGAGATGTTTGACTTGGGAGAAACAGAGAGACCCGTACTCGTTGGGGGTGTCGAATGCATGCACAATCAAGCTCTGATTTCCTGGATTCGAAACAGCTCAGCCATGAAGAATGAATGATCAGAAAGGTTCAAGCGCCTCATCAGAACTAGTCAGAACTCTCTGCAGACCGGAAACAAGTTCGATCAGCAGCTCTCATCTTTCCGAATTGGAGCTCAAGGAGGTAAAGGTCGCGGTTGCCTAAGTGGTCGTTAAATTTCACGAGAGCTTAAGCGAGATTAGACAAAGTCAATCAGTGCGCACGTTTTCCTTACCTACTCACCCTTCTTTCTCTTTACTCACCCTTATTTCCTTCTACTCACTTGATTTTGAAATAGATCGCGTGTCTAAGATATTGGAAAGTGGCAGGTCGATTGTCTATGCCTCGGGAGATGCGAGGGGGGAGATCGAAGGAAGTCTGAGCTGCAACACTTGGATCAATTGACGGCCCCAACAGGGCTGGGTACAAAGCTTGGTGATTCTGCAACCAGGTGCGAAGATGTGACCAGGCCTCAACAAGACAAGCGTAGGGATACCTCGGAAATCACATACAACGTGCTGGACTGCTAGTACAATGGCACTCTACCGAAAGTCGCCTCGCGTGTTGTACAGAGCACAGTGGCTACCACTCCACAATTGCGACTTTTCGCGTGCTCCGATGCCATATCAATGCCAAGCTTGTGTGTTTTCGCATACATATCAAGGATCGGCGAGGAAGCCGTGATGACTTGCTATACAAGCGACGGGATGTCCTCCTACTACGACCGCTCTCCACGATTGCAACGGTCAAGATGTAGCCTTGAATGCACCGAGGTCGTGGTCGTGCAGCGGTTCTGGACTTCACACTAGCCAGCACACCATTATGCAGGTTCTGTCTCCGAGTCGCCTTCACTGCGTCTGCGTACAACTGCATCTTCTGCCACGAAGCCAGCAGCACGCATTCATATCTCAGATCGCCTCTTTACACGACCCCTGTGCTAAATTTTGCTTAGAACTATCCTATTCACCAGCTTTGCTGATTCAGTGTTACCAACCAAGTGTTAAGTATTGGTGCAGATGTACGGAGTATTTCCATTACAGCTAAAATAATGGGCAACACGGGTGAGCTGTAAAAGCTATCACTGTGCTTGATGTTGCTTATTCACATGGGTACTTGCAGAACCTCGTATTGGTGCAGCTAATTCATTCGACACTCCGGATTTTGTACCTCCCTCCACTCCACAGCGGACATGATTTGGCAGATGCTGTGCCTTGTGTCACCTAGCTTGGACTCCAGGAAGAAACTCCGATCAAAGTACAACTCACCATTTGAGCAGACACGGCATCGATTCTTCATATACGGCCAACAACAAGTGGCACTAATAACAACAGTTCTGTATTACTGACCCAGGAGTCCGGAGTGTGACGGAAGCTGTACTCGGGAAGGGAGATCAACAGATGTGTGTTACTGGATCATGTGGAAAACGTGAACGACTTCATGTTGGACAGTAGGACAACATGCACAGCAGGTCCGACACGAACGTCAATACTTGACGGACTGGCGATTGCACGTCAAAGTCGTGGATAGATTTTCGGTTTTTGCTAGAAAGCTGTAAAACCTCTCCTGAACTCAGTCAATGCCCTCGCTTGTCTACCGGATTGTGAGGAAACTGTAGATGGTCTACAGGATTCTGGTAATCCGTGACGGCTCATTGTTTTGTGAGGAATTTGACCTTTAGCATTGAAGATGATAGTTCTACATTATCTCCGTGCATCCTTCGATTCAAATGTCAAATGGCCTAATATACAACACAAATTCAATAAATCACATCAATGCCATCAGGCATGTCAATAGTGTAGTGCGTGCAGCTGCAATACGAGTGTGGTTAAGAGGTTCATACTGATAGTGCTAACGATCCGTGCTATCCTTGTATGAGGTAAGAATACGTCCCGTTAAAAATGGAATTATAGGACATGAGCAACCATCAATAACTCACCCAATTCACGTCCCAAACCATACCGAAACAATGTCACAAAATGCTCAATCGATTCGATCAGCCAAGCATCCGGGAGTCTTATAAAAGCCGAATCTGAGTCTATAAGCGCGCTATCTAAGCAACGATCTCGAACATCTTGGATTTGGCAACATATAGATGGTGGTCCAAGTTCAGTCCTGAAGGTCGGCAATGATGTATACTGGTGAGGTGCACATTGTTTGACTAAGCACAAGTGTAGTGATGGCACGCTTACAATGGCAACTCACCTCGAAAAGCGACACGGAAAGAAGGATCCAAAGTCAATAACTTACAGAAGAGGTTGCTGGGAAACATATAGAGCTTACATTCGCTAGATCAGTACCCAATCCATATAAGACACAGACGAAATGTTTTCATAGATGGAAGCTCGAGGCTGTGCCTCCGCTACTGGGAAAGGGTTTGTAGGCGAGTCAGAGGAAAGTTAGGAATGAGATTTCGTGCCAAGGCACGAGGAGGCTGTCTCGGCTATTTGGAAAGGGGTTCGTAGGTAAGCCAGATGCTAGCGCAGGTTACACTATATACATGAAGGCTCCGAGCCTCTTGAGCCCGTTATCAAGTTCAATAACAGTTATTCTACAACTGCACTTTGAGTTATTCGAGTGATTCAGCCCGTCACAATTGGTAAGCCAGGCTTATGTATGCCTCAGACAGGAACTAGCTGCTAGGCGAAATTTGAAGGATTTGCATGGCTTCTCTTCTTTTCCTTCCTTTATCATTTTTGCATCCTTCGTGCTAGGCCTATAAGTAGTACAGAATCGATATAGTATCGCACTTCTATACGACTCTGCTGATGCTATATTGCTTGTGACATCACATTAATTACGATTCACCTACTCGAGATACACTCAAAAGTTGGTCCATTCAACAGTATACGACGCGCCAGAAGCCCTTACAACTCGAGCTCTCATCAGAAACTCCGACTATCCATCTTCCAGTTGTAAAACTTCCTCCATAGCGTATCGCTGAGTTCTTAGAGTATACCTAAAGCAAGAAACGAGATAATTCAACTCGGTGAAATTCATGGGCTTATATGATTGGCCCTGCTCTTCGAGATAACGTTTGGCGTGCAAGTCGTATATTTTGTGAGGAGCATCAAGGTGATCTTACGGCAGATATAGTTGATACTAACAAGCGGTCCCACGTCGAGAGAGTATACAAGACCCTCAACATCTGAGAGCAGACTACACTTGACGCGGAAGGCTCGTTTAGTATACCTGGAAAGGTCATTATAACAATGGACTTCTTATTGAAGCTTTTCGAGGATATTCGGCAGTCTAACACCGACGAGTATTCGAAAAAGGTTAAGAAAATATGCAACAACGCATGAACAAGCTTAACATATACTACAACTCAACAGAAATAAGTGTTGCATATGTGGCAGTTGTTGTGCTCAATTGTCGAGCTAAGCGGGTTTATTTTATATTCCAATGAGTACTCCAGTGGCCTGATTGGATCAACCAAAACAAAGAGGATATGCTGACACATTGGAAGACGTATTATCGCGGTTCACGTAGTCGTTTTGATACTCCAGTAGAGCCTCAAACAGTCTATAAAGATGGCCAATCATAGGTCTCAAAATCTCGCGAACAGAACATTCCTCAAGACGACGAAATACTAGGTGAATACGACCTCTATTGTATCACGCCACGCTTGCCTGATAAGAGCAAGCAAAGACTGAATGGTGGAAAGTGGGAGGCGTATCCAAACCTCTGACGTTGGGCAGTTTGACGTGTTGTCATTACAAGGTGTGAGTGATGACACTGATGAGCCTGAGAGGCTCTTCACAAGGGCGACCAAAACTCTCCATGAAAACTGAGAAAAGTCACTTGCTACCAGAGACAGTACAAGCACTTGAGTGCGTTAAGTCATGTACACTCCAGAATATTGGCGAAGAGGGTAAACGTGTTTCTGGGCAGCTAGATGAAGAATTCATGTAGTTTTATTAGAACTAACCTCCTCGTTTCCTCTCTTTGGAGCCTCAATGCTGAACCTAAAACTGTTAGTGTAAACAGTGCGAAACTGATGGTGCAGCGTAAGACACCAAACCACACTGATATTGCGGTTCAGCACTTGCATTACACTATTGATATGCCTGAATACCATCATGATACTGGCTTTTCAACTTCACGAAGCATCGTGATTCTACAATAACAGAAGTTTAAGATAGAGAGTTCCAAAGCAGAACTTGTGATCATGTCCCAATAACCACGTGGCGAATCCAAATACTAGCCAAATATAAAGGAAGGTCACTTTCACGAATCTGCTCTCACTCACTCTCACCCAATGCCAAGAGATATATCGCGTCCCCACAAAACATACCCCTAATCCTCACATCATTGCGTTGCGACATCTCCCAAACTCACTAGTCAAACCATTCCACACCAAATACAACCCCAAATTCCACCAATTCGACCATCACAATGTCATTCATACTCCGCCGTACGATCCTCCCCCTCAGTCGCCGTACCTTTAGCACCACGACCACGCGCCCATCCTTCGCAAAGATGACCATCGTCGGCCGTCTCGCCGACCGCCCCGAGCTGCAAGCGACCTCCACCAGCACAGAGCTCCTGCGCTACGTCGTCGCCACGAACAGCGGGCCCAAGGATAACCAGAAGTCGAGTTTCTTCCGGGTGACGAGTTTTGCGCCCGAGGGCGCGCAGAGGGATTTCATTGCTGGGTTGGAGAAGGGGTATGTGTGATTTTCTACTGTGGGTTTGCGCGTTTGTATTTGGGAAAGATTGGGTCGGCTGGTTGGAGGAAGAATTGAGAAGGAGAGGGAGGGCGGGAGGATAAGATGTGTTTGGGCTGGATTGCAATTTTGAGCTAGGAAGAGCGTTGCTAACACTCCCCAGAACACTAGTATACGTCGAAGGCAACGCGAGCATGGACACCTACGCCGACGCAGAAGGCAAGAACCGCACAGCACTCAATCTCGTGCAAAGTAAGTCTCTTCTCTCCCCAATCGACTTGAACACACAGCTAACAGATCACAGCACGCATCGATGTCCTCTCGCCCAAAAAGCAGCAGTAAACTCACTCTTACTACCCATCCTCTCTTCCGACTTCTCACCACCACACCACCCACTGAGAGGGTAACACAAAGATGTAGGAATACGCGAAGAGGAGAGAGGAATGATACCATATAGTGGCCAGTACAAGGCGATGAGTATTAGCCAACTCTCGACGATATGGCCAATGACTTTAGAGAACTGTAATTAGGAATTGGGCGTCTTCTGGCAGTGGAGGAAATACATGTAATGTACCATACGTTGCGTGCAGCTTCAGTGCCTGGAAATAGGGAGCATGGATGTAATTGGACTGGGACTCGATGCAGATATTGAACGAATGGAATCTCAACTACTATAACTCTCAAGCATGCCCATACGGAACCATAGAATACAAACATCACGGGTACTGGAACGACACGTTGTAGAATTCATTCGCATTTCTCGCGAGGTATCAACCCGTCTTGACTCATAAAGTAGTAGTAGTAATAGCCCACCTCCCAAAAACAACTTATCACCCGATGAAAAAAACACTTGAATCCCCCCGCAGGATCGAAGGAGACCGATATCATAAAGCTGGCCTGACCTAAGAATCTATCACGTCTCGTCGCTTCTCATATCGTCTCATGAACCGCAAAGTCATCGCCAGGGATATTGTCCTTTCTATAAAAAACAATGGTATACGACCCTCATTCCGATTTCGTTTCCCTTTTCCCACGTCTCCCAGCGCTTCTATGATGAGGATGTATGGCCCGGCGTCCAAATCTTGTTCTAGCATATGAATGCTGAGGCTCGTAAGTGGCATATGAAAATTATCTCTCTTCATCGTGTTTGTGTTGGGCGGAGGAGAACCCTCTTCAAGTCTCCGCTCCGCCCATCTCATCCTCCGCATCAAGCTCCTCATCGCCGTCTTCGGCATCCTCGCCCTCTTCATCAGCCGCTAGGGTAGTCGTGCCCATCATACCGGTCATAGTTTGGTCGTCGTCGGCGTCTAGTCTCCCTGTATACCCGGGAAAATACGGATCTGTTCGGTTGAGGTGGTCACGCAGACCTTTCACGCCTTCACCCGAGAAGACGCAGAAAACCGTGCGTTGGTGATCCGTAAATTCTGCACTCGTTAGTATGCAATGAGATATGGGAGGAGGGAGATGTGTGTGACTTACCTTGTGGAGCTTCGCGGCAAAACTCCTCCAGATCAGGACGCAGGAAGGCGACGACTCCTGTCAAACTCAAATGCGTAAGCTTTGGGCAGTGGTTGAGTAGCTTGACAATGCTCTATGAATAGTGTTAGTAGACCATTTGTGCAAAAATATAGAGTGCTCTAACCACGAGAGTAAGGTTGGTGCAGTAGCTAAGATGGACTCTCTCTAGATTACTTGTTTTCCCAGCAAGCCACGGTGGTAGAGCATTGACTCTGTGACCTGCTGCATCTCGTCTAGTATACGTACGAGCCGCCTCACCCGCTGTAGCAAGAGCATGGACGCTCATATCGGTAATATTGGCGCACTTTACCAAGCCGATTCGTCTTAGCTTTGGAAGTGTTGCAAGGAGATGCACAGAATCGTCTGTGAGATTCAGACAACAACCCAAGTCGATATATCGGATCCGGTTGCAAGCCTTGACAAGATGCTTAACTGACGCGTCCGTGATATTCGTACAATGTCCGAGATGAAGATAATGAAGGTTCTTGCCAAGCTTGCTAATGGAGAACACAGCAGCATCTGTCAAGTTTCGGCACTTCGCAAAGACAATGTTTCGTAATCTGGGAGCAACATCAATGATCTTCGCCACAGCACGATCTGTCAAGCGAACACAGCTTGTCAAATCCAATATCCGCAGATGTTCGTAAGTCCTTTGTGAAGGAGGCGGGAGTGTGATGAAGGCGTTGTCCGATAGTAGTTCGCAGCCTGCAAGCCGTAGTTCTCGCAGACATTGACCATTCTGAAGCAGTGCTGTGACAGAATCGTTTGTGATTTTCCCACACGATTGTAGGTCAATCTCAAGAACGTTCCGGCAGTAAGTCGCAAATGCCATTATAGCTGAATCATCCAATTGCTCACAACCATTCAGTTTAAGCTACAAAAATTGTCAGTGCTGGATCTTGTGGCCTAGAGCGGAAGCTACTTACTCTCTTGATAGCTCTGCAGCTCTTAGCAACATTGATGAGTGAATCGTTCGATATTTGCTTGCACTGGGTTATGTTCAATCCTTGTAGTCGATGGCAAAAATCTGCCAACATATTCATCGAAGCTTCGGTGATGTATTCGGCCTGAGCGATGTCCAAAGCCAGAAGGTGTGTGTTTTCTTTCAGCAGGTCCATGAGGCCACCATCCGTAATCTGTTTGCAGCTTGTGAGGGTCAATCGTTCGATGCGCTTGCATACGGCCAACGGTTGTATGCTTCCATCGTTGACATCCGAAGCCATCGCAGCGAGGTTCAGCCGCCTTACGAACGTCGGATATACAAAGTATGGTGTAGGTAGACACAGGGTTCTGCAGATTCTCTCGTGCTTTTCCCAGGTTGCGCAGACCGGCCGATGCCACAATAGATCCACGCAGTTTCTAGCCCATCTTTTGCAAACCAGCATACAGTTTAGCTGATCATGTGGCTTGCTGAGCTTTCCAAATATGCAAATGAGAACTTCAGCTGGCAAGCTTGAGGCGCCTGTTGGTTTCTGCACCTCTTCCGTCACTGCCATGTCTTGAAACGTTGCTCCAATTGAGGACTGCGAATCGTTGCTTCCATTGTAAAATTCGGACTCGTCAGGATCCTGGGGTGCGGGAGAATTGCTTAGTGAAGATAGATTGTCGACTTCTGCTTCGTAAGAAAAGGTTTCTTCTGGAACATAGCCATTTGTATTAAGCGGCCCTAAGTTGAGAGGTGCGCCGTCCCTCGTCATGTTGATGGCAGATCTCCTCAGATCGTGGGCTCAGCTGCAGTTGGCAGATAGATCAGGATAATCATTCAGATGTTCTGTATGATTCAATGTAGCAATCTTTGAGCGTGTATGTCGTCGTGGGTGCGGTGTTGATACCAGTATTTGATTTCGGAGGATGGTTTCGGGGTGTATTACTGATCCGGTACAGCCTGATGCCACGAGCTGTTGTTTCCCTGGGCGATGACTTCAACTTAGTACGCTGGATATCTGCTGATTAGGGAATGGAGGTTATTCAGACGGTCTCGCGAAGGAGCAGCTGTCTGATGTAGTTGTGGCTTTGCTTTGGTGATCAGATTCCGTGGTTGATTTGGTTTGGCAGGGCAATGGAGATGTTGATTGTGATATGCAGGGATACGTGATTGGTAGCTTAGAAACTCGGTGCCCCACCACTTTCTATAATTGGCAAACATCATCCTCATGTATCAAAACGCTCAGTCACAATTCGGCCACCACATTCGGCATCTAGACTCACTCTACGAATATCTACATGCCTTCATTACATTCCTTACGCGCACACTGGATGTTTTTCAGCATCCGAGTACCAAAATATAGTGTTCCAGTGCATTGCTGCGTTTGCCTTGAAAGCGGACATCTTCAGATATATGGAGACTCGAGACTTCACTTTCAAACCAAATAACTACAAGCTGTCGTCGGAGTCCTGTTCTGTTCGCCATCGTCACCAGCGCTACTTGCTCCTTCCATGTCTCGTTATATAACAGCAAGAAAGACGCCCTAGTCCTACCAAAAGTCTGGATATACAGAGAATACGGTACATGACATGCATAACATTAGATGACCACTCCATATCTACATGGTCCTCATATAATGAAATCCGGCCCAGTCACGAAATTCCCAAGGCCTTCAAGGGGATTCCATACTTCTGTATTATTTACCCTATCTCACTAATATGAAAACTTGTAGGTCCTGGCTAAGTGTTGTTGGTATGAAGAACAGAGTTCCTGTATTGTTCCAGTGATTATGACCAAGTCGACCTTAGGAGCTGGCTCCCATTATTCGTCAGAACTTCTGAATTCGCTTCATGATATAAGTTTTACCTAGTTAGATCGCCATTAAGTTTCTAGGGATCTACACACCTCCAAACAGTTTGATTGTAAATGCAGCTCAAGACCCTTTCGAAAAGTACGGGGAGGCTTTCTCAAGCGTCATTCAAAAACAGCTCACTTTCAACATCAACATCAACATAACCACAACCACTTCCTCCCCTACAACCTACCAACCTCATGATGTCTTTACGCCCACCAATACCACGGACAATCCGCCTACTTCCTCGCCCTCAAGTACACTCATCTATAAATATCTACACCCAAACCCGCATCCGCACCCTTACAGCCAAAACGGCCCAATACGCACCCCCCTCCAAACCCACCCGCACCCAACTCGATCGCATAAACATCCACCGTCTTGAAGCCCAGCGCCGCGCCTACTACAAGCGCCGCTCGTACTATGCCGCCTCTGGTCTCGCCTTCGGGCTGCTCGCCATGTTCCTCACGGTCCGCGCAATTGAGATGCAAGCACCTCTGAAGGCGGACTCGGGAGCCCGCAGAGACGATCCGCTCGTTGTGCTGGGGAGGGAGAGGAAGGTGGTCGTACAGAAGCTGGGAGAAGAACCGGAAGAAGTCGAGGATGTCGTGGACAGCGGCACCACCAGCGTACCGCCGTTCCCCAGGGTTTTGGATTTCTACGATGATGAGACCGAGGGAGGTGAGACAGATGCTAAAGTGGTAGAAGATAGAATGGTGGAGTACCAATTACTAGGCATAGGCATACGGACGGTCAGCTTCCTCAGGATACAAGTCTATGTGGTCGGCATGTACATCGCAACCGAAGACATTGCCGCCCTCCAAGCCTGCCTGATCAAGAAAGTCAACCCGATCGCCTCGACGCTCGTAGCAGGCGAAAAAGGCACACTGAGAGATCTACTCTACGATGACGAGAAGGGCGAAGAGGTATGGGGCAGCGTGTTGAAGGAATCTGGCGCCCGAGTCCTCCTCCGAGTCGTGCCGGCACGAAACACAGATTTTCACCACTTACGAGACGCATGGGTGCGGCAGATCACAGCACGCTCTGCCCTCCCCATCCACAAAGCTTCATTCTCCGACGAGAAATTCGGGGAGTCGTTGCAGACCTTCAAGTCGCTGCTCAACCGCGGCAACGTGCCTAAAGGAAAAGAGTTCCTAGTCTCGAGAAACGGGAAGGGAAGAATGGCAATGTGGTATAACGATGGTAACTCTGGTGCTCAAAGACTGGGTCATGTGGATGACGAGAGGATATCAAGGGCGCTGTTTTTGAACTATTTGGCCGGCAAGAATGTTGCGAGTGAGCCGGCGAGAAATAGTATCGTTGATGGGATTATGGGGTTCGTGGAGCGGCCTGTTGGGACGGTGGCGACGCAGGTTCATGAGCCGACGCATGTGTAGGTTGTATAGTATGTGTCACAAGCACCACTCTTTATACTAAAAACGCGCAAGAGGCTGATATGTGCGATTAATTATTCTGCGTTCTGTCTTGGGTCAGCGGCTCGTTCTATGGCGTGGAGTGGTCAATGGCCGAATGCTCAATGCAAAGAATTCTAGCAAAAACCACTACAGGAAGTTTATAGAGGCGAATTCTACGTTACTGTGTCGAGTGGTCAATGATCGGATACTAGATAAGCAGAAGTCTCAGTACAATTGTCTCTTCAATATGGTTGCCGCTGTCCGGAAGACTCGCAGACCCAAATCGAGCTTGGATACTTACCACAACCAGCTCGATTTCACAACATCATAGTCAAACCTCAAAAGCCGAAAATTACATGAGCACTCTTATCTCATCATTGCTCTTATTTCTTTCCACAACCTATGTAGAACTCATCGCTAACCCCCAGTCTCACAACCCAATTATAGCGCACCAGCATCCGTCAACAATGCCTTCAGTTGCCCCTTCTTGGCCTGCAAATCCGAGTTGCCACCAATGTGCTCCTTCTTGATGTAAATATTTGGCACTGAAGATTGGCCGTTGATCTCTACAAGTGCTCTTTGAATGTCGCTACCGTCGTCTGTTTGCTTGTCAGTGTCTATCCATCTCTGGGGATCTAGTGGCTGAAAGCGATGGAGAAGGAATTGGCTGGGTAGGGAACGAGTGGAAGAGGTAAACATACCAACTTGATCCAACTCAATAATGTAATATTTTGCTCCTAGGTCATTGAGGAGCGACTTTGTATCTTTACAGTATGGACAATAGCTCTTCGAGAAAACTGCAACGGCGTTTTCGTCGATAATCTTTTGAGCCTGTTCCTCCCGTTAACATATATCTTTTACAGTTCTGGGTACACACAAAACACTCGACACCAGAATTTGAGTGTGAGTGACTTTGGAGAGGTGAGAATGTGATGGGGCTGTGTGCATGTAAGAGATATCAACGTACCTTTGCCTTTGCGGCAGACATGATTGCTGGGTTTGCGGGCGACGAACTCAAAGTGAAAAAGCGGCGTAGGAACGAAATGATGGGCAACGTTTGTACTTTTAATAGGACTATGAGTTTGTGGTTTAAATTGGAAGTTGAAGGTTGGAAGTTGGAGGTTGGAAGTTGGAGTTTGGAGGAGACAATTATATATTGATGAGTATTTGTCAACATGTACGTACAGTGAGCGAACTTGAGGCAAAATTGATTGCACGATTCCCAAAGTTTGGATTCGTCATTAACAATGGGGCCGAGGTGGTAGCTCATTAATTGGGTATTTAGGGTTTTGCTTATACAGCGGCTGTGATTTGGAAGGGAAGGCTTGGCGAGAGCGGAATCGTGACTGGATTGCTGAGTTGGCGATCTCTTGACATGAGAACTGATGTAGTAAAGAGTAGAGACGTATTCTGATATAGTAACTCCTTGTAGTGAATTGATGATTGGCTGATCTAAAGTCACTCTTTCCAGCCTCCTAATATCCAGTTCCATCATCCCGGCGCGGCCTCGTCTCCAGAATAGTTTGAACCCTTGTGTGCTAGATCATTTAAGCTGCATCTCCTGCTCCAAAACCACAACCATCCTTCAAGCCACACCTCACATTAGCAAACCTCATCACGTCATATATTACGCTGCAAACCATCTCGAACATTTTGCGCACGACCAATGCATATAGGAATAAGCAGTAACAAAGAAAAGGTGGCTTTCACAGCTCAATCCCATGTCTATGTTATCATTGATACCACGCCTTCCTGACTCTCTCCAGAGCTATCTTTCCGACAGCTACCTGCAGATTCAGAAAGCATATACCGCCCTTCCTCCACCCGCGCAGCATTACCTTGAGTCCGCTGCAAAATACACACACATCAACCAGATCCCGCCTAACGCTTTAGCGGGAACGGTGCGTGCTGCTGTCGTCGTATGGAGAGAAACATTGAACTGATTGATGCTAGGCGTTAGTTCTAATCGCGGCTGCTGCGATGAGTCGCTGGGTCTTTAATTCTTGGGGTGATAGGCCGGCTGCGCAAGCGAGACTGTCCCCGTTTGGAAGTCGCCAGTATCCTCCTAATGTAGGTGCGACCATCCTCATCTGGGAAATAAGCTGTTAACATATCTAGGTCACCGACGAAGACTTCTCATACATCACATCCAACGACTTGTCTACCCCAGGACGAGCCTATGATCCACACCGCTCACCACCACCCAGCATGCAAGCAGAAGACGACGTACTGCTCATCAGGAATAACGGCATTCTTTACCCAGTCAGATTCCCAGCCTACAGTATCGGAGATGGAAAATTACAAGTCAGAGATATAAGACTACGTGCGGCGATCGACCTCGGCCTCCCCGAAGGAGCAGAATCACGACTGAGGCTATTATACAAAGGCGCGCGATTGAAGGAAGACTACCGGCCATGCAGAGACTACAATCTGAAGAACCAGAGCGAAGTGTTGTGCATACTCGGCGAGACGCTAGAAGGATCCGGCGATGGAGACGACTCGGAATATACCGAGATCGTCCAAGATGCCAGCGGAAAGAAGAAGCGTGTCCGCAAGTCCAAGAAGAAGGGCGGCTCCAAAGGCAAATCCTCCAATGGGAGCCTACGACCAGATATCGGGCCCTCGCAATCAGATACCTCGCGTACCGCATCTCCAGCACCAAAAACTGCTATGGATAAGCTCAGCGCTATCGGCTCGCATTTCCACACCAAGCTGCTCCCACAATGCATACAATTCAGCGCTTCTCCGCCGACGGACGAGAAGAAGAAGGATTTCGAGCATAAGAAGCTCAGCGAGACGATTATGAACGAAGTCATGCTGAAGCTGGATGCGGTGGAGACGGATGGGATTGCGGAGATTAGGGAGAAGAGGCGGGCATTGGTTAGAGAGGTGCAGGGTGTGCTTGATGGCTTGGATGCTGCTGCGAAGTAGGAAATTCAGGTGTTGTGATATGGCTTTATGTTGGGAATTCCGTTGGTTTGGCGGTTTGGCCTTCTGCAGGAACTGGTCTCTCCTCACAATGGCGGCGGGCGAGGAACAGCGGGGCGTTCTCTGCTATAGGATGACTATAGAGATTCAATATAACGAAGACTTGTGGGTATCACATATCTATCCAGAGCTGCCACAGAGCGAAAGTGCCTCATGATTCTTTGCAAAGAGCCAAGTTTGGCCATATCTGCTTGCAATAACTTTCGCATTTTACATCCTACCCAATAGCACAAGGTGTAACTTCGTCATACGTTCAGTGGGTGTCTTGCTATCTGATACTGATTGATCCATCATTAAGTCCAAAGATGTGTACCGGCTGCGACTTCATGAACGTACATCGGGGAAGACTTCATGCATGCCAATGGCCAATATGCGTGAGATATCGGGTTGCCTGGGGCAATATTCAATCAAGATCCTCTCGTAGAGTCGATTGTCTATATTACCTTGCTGCCAAAATACCTACCTAAGCATGACGTTGAATCTGAAGTGATTCACTCATAATCTCGTGCTGGTTAGTCGTGCGGCTCTTCTCATCCAAAAATTGCACAAGAAATTTCCAGGCAAAATTAAAACGCAGTTTGTATGAGCATCCGCAGAGCACAACTCAACTCACTACCAAGCCATCTTGATCTAAAAATCTAGATATCAAAATTCACGATTAATGAAAGGTTTGCCCATCCGGCATTGAAGTAGGCTTGGCAGCACTAAAACTTTCAAAGTGGGTCATTAAGCGAGGCCCACGAGCACTGCTTAACGATTCTGCTCTATTTCGCTCACATCCGATCAAATACAACCTCTACCACAATTGACGGTAGGGTATCGACAAACATTACATTCGACACTCGACACCCAGATCAGCGGTAGCTGCACCGAAGATGTCGACATTCGAAAACACCGTATGTAGGATTCAATTTCGAGGAGAAAGAAAAGCGTCGCGTCTCGTCATAAATCAACACCACAAGTTTTGATTTGTGCGCAGGAGGCTGCCTGGTAGATGGAAGACAAGACGGAATGCTGACTGGGAGTGCAAACAGATCACGATCGATGGCAAAGGTCACCTCCTTGGTCGTCTGGCCAGTACCGTTGCTAAGCAACTGCTCAACGGTCAGAAGATCGTCGTTGTGCGCTGTGAAGCCTTGAACATCTCCGGAGAGTTCTTCCGTGCCAAGCGTATGTTCTACACCTTATAGCTGGGTGACACCAGAGTCGGAGGGACGAGAATGCACATAGCGCATGAACAGACAGAAATGAGATGGGACAAGTAACTGACTGTGCCCCGAATATAGTGAAGTACCATGCCTATCTCCGCAAGATGACTAGATACAACCCAACCCGTGGAGGTAAGGCATCATCAGCAATTCAGGATGCGAGATTTCTGGACAAGGTCTGATGTGTGAACAGGTCCATTCCATTTCCGTGCTCCCTCAAGAATCTTCTACAAGACCGTCCGTGGCATGATTCCCCACAAGACCGCTCGTGGTGCTGCCGCTATGGAGAGACTCAAGGTGTTTGAGGGTATCCCACCACCATACGACAAGATTAAGCGCGTAGTCGTCCCACAAGCCCTTCGTGTTCTGAGACTGAAGCCCGGACGCAAGTACTGCACGGTTGGTCGTTTGAGCCACGAGGTCGGATGGAAATACCAGGATGTCGTTGCTAGGTATGTTTGCCTATTATATGAAGATGATGTGCAGTTGAAGGGAATGAACTGGGGCTAACGGACGAACAGACTTGAGGAGAGAAGAAAGGTCAAGGGAGCCGCATACTACGCACGCAAGAAGACCGCCCGCAGACAGCTATCCGATGCCCGAGACAGCGCAAAGGTTGACGAGAAGACCAAGACACAACTGGCTGAGTATGGCTACTAGATACACCACATCTCGAACCTCTGCTCGTCTCTTAATTTTCTCGCGATTGGCACATCACTGGGCTTTGGGAGGAATGGTTTCTCGTGTTTCTTCTGGACTGGACAAAAATTTGACAACGCTTTGTTCGACCCTGCCGCTGAGGGGGAGATGTCGCCCAAAGATCTGATCTGGTTCGTTCACATGGGCTGGAGTTGCTTTTGCTACATCGGTTAGGCATTTGAAACTGATAGGCCTGGGACTCTGCTCTTGTATAGCGGGGATGAATGAACACTCTGCAAAGGTATTCTGGTTTTGTCTGGCAAGTGATGTTCGCATGGGGGGATCTCGCTGGGATGTCATCGTGAGATGAGAAAAGCGAATTGGAGCTTCTAGCCCTGGTGAGTCCTGAAATCTCAGCAGTGCCAGCTCACTGCAATGTGAGCATCGTTGTTTGTCAAGCCCTGGGTTTGCTTACTGGTCACAACTGGATTCATACTCTAGTCCCAACTCTGCTTTCATCGTTCCAAAGATCCTGAGACTATCACATCACAGGTATAGAAGTCTTGCTTCTCATTACTCCAAAGACCCTGAGATCATCGAACCACTCTTTACATTGGCCTCCCCTTTTTATTGCCCTCATCTTTCTCAGTGCTAGAAAAGACCTCGACCTTTCCTTTACCAAGTTCTTCTCGTTGTCTCTAGTTCGCCTGACTTTGCAGTGACAGCCTCGAAATCAAGTTCTTAACTTGAATCGAGTCAAGCTCCTCAAATCCTCGCCTCCTGCCCTCACCCACCTCACGTCAGTAGCTTTCACAAAGAAGCATTCGTCTTTTTAGTTACATCTTGCAGTTTTCGGTATTTCAAGTAGGCGACGAGCCTAGCGGAGAAGTTTTGACTGGAAGTTGGAATCCTAGACTACAAGTATTCTACGAAATATTCAGTACCTAGCTAGCTCCTCACAAATATGACTAGATGCAAAGCTGTAGTCGGCAATCGGCCGGTTATCTGCATCCGTGGTCGGAATTCAGTACCTGGCAGCTTCAACTATAGCCTCCAAAGCTCGCACTTCTACACACAAAGTTGATCCTCGTTGATCATACAAAGATCACGTTCGATCAGTAGTACACTTCGACTAGCTTTCTAATTGTTTGCAGAAGCATCTGTACAATTGCGTTCATAGAACCCTGATGGAGGTTTCCCCCAGATTTGATGCAGTACCCCACACATTATACGTCAACAACCCGATAGCAACATGCCCAGCTCTACTCCGTCCTGGCGACTGCAGAGACTCGCTGCACAATTCTTACCTAAATCCGTCGCAGCAGAAGTCGTAAAGGAGACGAAGCATCACATCCACCAGCTCTCGCCAACATTCTTCCTCGAGCGAGCAGCACAGATCGAACCAGATGCCGAAGCCATTGTGTATGCACATCTCCCTCCTCAACTCTCACACATAACTAACTTGTACCAACAGACATATGACAGCCAATGGCAAGACTCTGCGGAGATCTTACATAGAATTCGCAGACCGTGCAAGAGGACTGGCATACTTCTTACGCAAACATGGCTTCCAACGCATTGGTGTGCTCGCTCCAAATACACCTGCGTTTCTGGAGAGCATATTCGGGATCGGTCTCGCTGGCGGAACGATTGTGCCTGTGAACTATAGGCTCAAGATGGATGATATAACATATATCTTCCAATATGCGAATGTGGACTCTATAATCGTTGACCAGGAATACGTGCACTTGCTTGATGATTTCAAGGAAAAGAATCCTGGGGTGCCGTTTATCATAGACACCGATGCCGATAAGACAAGCGGTGCGCTGAGCGGACCATTCGATGAGGCGGTGTTGGAGGGCCTTAATCATGATCGGGGGACTGAAGCAAAGGGATGGGAGGGTCTGAAGGGACAGGTAGAGGATGAGGACGGGACAATTGCTATTCCTTTCACAAGCGGCACGACAGCCCGACCAAAGGGTGTGGTGTATACGCATCGCGGAGCGTATTTGGCGGCACTGGGGAATGTGATTGAGAGTGGTTTGAATTATCATCAAGGAAGATGCGGGTATTTGTGGACGTTGCCGATGTTCCATGCTATGGGATGGAGTAAGCCTTCTTTACCTTCTTATGATTGAAGTGGTTGAATAGAGTGCTAACACAAGACAGCGTTCCCATGGGCAGTCACAGCAGTAAGAGGCACGCATTATTGTCTCCGCAAGATCGACTATCCTTTGATCTGGAACCTACTCAAAACAGAAAACATCACGCATTTTAACGCCGCGCCAACGGTCAACACGCTCCTCTGCGCGGCCAAAGAAGCAGCAGCCCTAGAGAAGCCTGTTCGTGTGACCGTCGCCGCATCGCCGCCAACAGCGCACCTTTTCGAGCAAATGTCCAACCTCAATCTCGTCCCCGTGCACGTTTACGGCCTCACTGAGACCTATGGGCCCATCACAAAAGGCTACCACATGCCCGTCTGGGAGGTCCTCCCCCTGAAAGATAAATACAACCGCATGGCGCGGCAAGGCCACGGCTTCATCACTGGCCTGCCTGTCCGCATTATCAAGCCTGATTTACCGGGGGGTGTGATGGTCGATGTGGCAAAGGACGGCAAGGAGATTGGCGAGATTGTATTTTTTGGGAACATCTGCGCAAAGGAGTATTTGGGCGATCCTGAGGCGACCAGGAAGTTGTTTGCGGGAGGTGGGTTGCATAGTGGTGATTTGGCGGTGTGGCATGAGGATGGGAGTGCGCAGATCCTCGATCGTCAGAAAGATATCATTATATCCGGTATGTACCCCCCCCCTCCCTCATTCATCACCATTTTAACAAACAATCTACTAACTAAAAGATCCCAGGCGGCGAAAACATCTCCTCCGTGGCCCTTGAAGCAATGCTAGTGCAACACCCATCCGTGCTCGAAGCTGGCGTCGTCTCCGTCGTCGACTCGCACTGGGGCGAGCGGCCGAAAGCCTTCATCACTGTCAAAGACGGGCAGTCCCTCACGGGGCAAGAGTTGATTGAGTGGGCGAAGCATGAGAGCAGCATCAGCAAGTTCATGGTCCCGCGTGAGGTTGAGGTGGTGCAGGAGCTGCCGAAGACGAGTACGGGGAAGGTCAAGAAGAATGTGCTGAGGATGTGGGCGAAGGGGGATTATAGTGAGAAATAGCTTGGTAGTAAAATGAAGACTGTACAGAGTATTGACTATGGATGTTGAAGGGTCTAATGATGCAAAACTACCTAGATAGTAAATGTCCTGGTTTAGACATATTTGTGGTACGTACCTACATACCTGCTTTTAATTGGCTCTCCCACGCATACCTCCGGCAACAAAACATGGATTTCTAAGATAATTGGCACTGACAAGCAATATTTTAAAGGGTAGTCATTAGCTATTGTATGGGTAGTTTTGGTGCATGCTATCAAGATGCATTCTGTGAGTGACCTAGAGAGTACTGTTGGTACAGGTATTATGCGTTTGGGAATTTTTTGGATGTTTTTCCCGAAGACCGACACGGCGGTACATTTCCTGATCTTCGAGAGCGAACACCAAACACTGTGGAGAGTTTGCTGAGAAAGGAGAATGATTCAGAATAGAATCTTTCGTTCGGTCAAAACGTTGCGTTGCTGACTTCATTAGACACATTCAGGTCAGGCCAACTGATCTTCAAATCCTAAGGCGGTTCTTTTACTGGAGATCAGTGAACAGTAATGGGCCGTTGGGTGGCCCCTACGGCCCTTTCCGGGAGACGTTGATCACTCCAAAGGATCTACGGATTGCTATGCTTTCCCCAACTCTGGGTCTTGGACAGGGAATCGAATCATGATACTGGAAGCACATATTGGGAAACCATCAAAGGATATTGGGGAACTTCAGCACTGACTTTTCGTCTGGACTTTCTGCAGCATGGTAGTGGTTGAACTATTTGACATAGCTTACTAAAATCAATTATAAAACCCCAGCTTTCTCTCCCATACTATAGAAATTCGAGAACGAAGTACTGGGGAACTCGACGATGATCGTGTCAAAGGAAGACAAGGGTTCAAAAGACATAGGATTTGACTATAAGAGGCTCTCAAGGAGAGGAAAAGGGTTTCGAAGAGAATGAGATGATATATACATATTATCCACAATATCTGTCGTATCCACATGATCGGCAGCAGATTCTAGTTGGTACCTATACAGACTGAGATTTGCTCATAAATCAACTAGGTACTGCGCAGTTTTCTCATTCCCACCATTCTCATGAAGTGGATTGGCGGACTACTCTCAGACCTTATAACATCCATGCGCTTGATCTGTATACTCGGCATACTACTCAACGGAGGCTACGCTAGAATCTGGAACATGAATTCAGAAATTCCTACTCTTTACACAGACAGACTTACAGGTCTCCATGACCTCGTAGCTTCAAGCACAAATTTCAAAGAAAATCGTCCAGAAGACGTGTTGGGCTCTACATACCTTGGCAAGTAAGCTGGCCTGAGAGGAAATCGAAGACTTTAAACTGGGCGATTCAATGGAAAAGAGCACTCTCTTTGAATTGTTGCAATTGGCAAACAAAATTTCTGTTAATTGAGATCATAGAGTGTAGATGGATAAGTTCTTATTTACTGACCAGTCAAGCAGGCTATTGGAACTTTTTCAACAGCGCGCTGGAGCTTACCTGTTTGGTCAACAAAAATCACATGGGTGGGAACTTGAGACTAAAGTACATTGAAAATATCGTTGATATGGCAACCAAAGTTGCTGAGTAAACATCAGGTGACAGATAGTTGATTCCCTGCAATGTTTTTGGTTCTTGAAAGAGAAGAACACGATGTTACACTAATCCATAGAGTGTCCCAACCATCACATACACAGCCCTGATAAAAGAGGGAGAAATTTCCCATGCAACACGTCACTAAGTCCAACGTGCTTCCCGGAAGTACCCTGAACTTCTCAGGCAAGTCTCTCTTTAGCCTGACCCTGCAATATCCCAATCACATCCAAGAGACATGATGTATTATTGCAGTTATTGCCTCATGACATCGCTGGACTACCCTTACGCTCTCTCGCGTTGGTGGCCTTCTTTTCTTCGCATGCGCCGCCGATGGCACTAGCCAAGATCAGGACCTCCAATGGGATGATCATAACTGAAAGGTACAGGGCAGTTTTGCTCTCTTTGCACAGTGTACTCCAGTGCGGCTTGACATTCATGCTGACCGACGTCCATTGACATGTCCAGGCTTGCAGCGAGTAGACTGTGTTTGATGTGTTGACACCATAGTAGAAGGAAGTGGCAACAAGACCTGCGATGAGGGAAATGGTTGGTGCGACAAAGGCTGCAAAGCTATGAGCAATGACGTTTTTGCGAATCTATAACTCGTTAGAAGATATCACCACGATACGACTGAGGCACACTTGCCGGCTGAACTTTGCCAGCAACAAGAGAAAGAGTGCTTGTAAGGAAGATAACCGATCCGCATACAACAAGAGCGACGGTGGGTCGAAGATCGAACTCTTGGGGCCAAAGTGACAGTTCGAAGTCTGTCGTCAGACTTGTGGTGTTGTAGACTTGGAGGGTGTCTGAAGCGGTGCCCAGTATGGCAATTCCTGTTAGCAGGGCAAGGACCGTGAGACCGAGTCTAGCAGACTCTGCCATGCGGAAGATACCCGAAGTCTTTGCGTTGCTACCGCCGCGAGTCTCAAACTCGCTGCGTTGGTCGTGAGACTCCTGATAGTCGCTGGTGAACTGGGGCTTGACTTCAGACATGTTGGAGAAATTCTGGCTTAAATTTTCCAGATGCAAGAGTGCTGAAGAAGAAAGAATGTATAGATGTTGTGGCGAGAAAGGAAGAGATAGGAAATTCTGAAATTGAATTAACTGGTGAATGAAAACGGACAGCTACTACAGAACAAGACGAGAGGAAACGAAACATACAAGTACTACTTGTAGAAGAACACAAATAGACGCTGATAACAACACAGGAATAAGGCCTATGGTTCATAGCGGCCTGCATACATTCAGGTCTCAAGCCTTGTCATTGCGACGACGTAGGGTTGGTCCGACATTTGAAGATAAACGCTGAGGCTCCTTTGGTATCAGATTGTTTCCTTTCTTGTAGCCCTAAAATACAAAGCTACCACCGTGGTTTATGACAGCCACTCATGGCTCATCAAGATGATTGGGGTCCTGGAGGTTGGCGACGTGAAGCATACTGTTGGAATCAGGGGCCTTCACTGATTGGTTCACGGAGCGCTTGCACCTTCAAAATATCTCCGGCGCGTATGGACCTGCATATCATCCAAATTGCTTCGATGGCATGGCTCTAACAATAGAGGGAATGCATCTTCATCCAGACAATTGCTTAAGTATGCTGTTTCTAGTTTTGATACATGCACAGATTGACCAACAATTTGTTGTATCACCACCACCTGCATCTATGAAGCGGTTCGGCCATCAAACTGATTGGTTGTGAGAGTAGAAATGTCGGTTGTATATGGCTGAGCATAGGGACGATTCAAGTCCATGATTCTACAAGCACAAGACGAACTCATGCTTGTCTCACTACAATGGGCTCACAGCATCTATAACCTTGGACACAAGTTACGGCTGTAAGAAGTTTGCAACTCAAGCACCAATGCAAATTTCGTCTGCTATCTTGGCTGCTAAGCAGAGGTCAGCTTGTACCAACTGCTATCGACGCTCTTCTTGGTAGCTAACTGATTCAGCGAGTTTGTTAGTGCCTATTAGTCTTGAGGTACAATGAATGAATGAAATTGTATTAAGCGTCTTACAGAGAATCTGTGTGCGCTGATCATGACTAATCTCGAACCCTAATGGTCCGAGGCTCTAAGTGTACCCAGGGTAAAGTCGCCTGGCAGGCGGTAAAATCCCTTCGTTGTTCTATCTACAAGCCCAGAATTAAGTCTCTGGATGGAGCCTCCGTTGAAGAAGAGTGAACGCATTGCGTGCGGGAACAGAGTTATGTGGTAGTGGCAGCGGTGAGTGACGTGGTCGCTACAGCTGGTCGTTGGAGCTGTAGCGCCAGGCGATACTCTCGCAGCCGTCCCGTGGCTAAAACCCACTTGATGATGCTGGGGCATCGTTTGGGATCTTCCAGAGCCTCGTTTAGATCTCGTCTTCCTCGTAGGGGAGGGAGCCGGCCCTGTCTTCTACCAGTTCGCAGTCCAGGATGGTATGAGCGACCGTTTCCTGGACCGCTCGGCCTCCTCTGCATGCACATCATGGCTCGATATCCGGGACTTGCATTCATCTCAGGTATTGCCTGAGTCCGATATGCCCGGATCTCACTTTCACAAGGCAGGAGGATTTGTGCTTTGTGAGTTGTCCCTAGATCTTGCGTGCCGTCCCCCATCGCAGGCTGACTTTTGGCGTTCGCTGGTGAACGCCCTCGCGTGGCTGGAGGCTCTCCCACCATTCTTCCGATTTTTTCTTCGCGGTGTCGCCCCCTGTCCACGTCGCCCAGTGTCTCATGGGGTCTGCCAGTTGGGTTTCGCGCCCCCGTCTTCCTCCTTTTGCCTTAGCGATCAACTTCTTGATCCTACCCCGCGTCTCGGGCCAATTGCCGCCCTCCCTTGTGGCTCTGGCCTTGAATGCTGCCGCCCTCTCGGCTAGGACTGCATTGATCGGTTTGCAGTGGGCTTCAGCTTCTAGAACATTGACTGGTGTTGAGCGGTAAGCACCCGTTACAACGCGTAGGCATTTGTTCTGCTCCTTGCCTAGCTGGTAGACGATGCCGGAGTCCCTCCCTTGCTTTCCTCCGAGAGTGTTCGCCGGTGTCGCAAAGGTAGACGCGGCGTATGTTAGTACGCTCTGGATGACCGAGACGTAAACGTCTCTAGCCTTGAGAAGCGAGGGTCCCCATGTTTTCGCCGCAATCCGTGTTAGAGCGAGCCGCTGTGTCTTCAGCTTGGCCAGGATGTGGTTCTTGTGGGCTGTGAAGTTCAGCTTCCGGTCCAGATGAACGCCCAGGAATCTGGTCTCCTCTACCGGCTTGATCACGTGATGGTCAAGAGTCAAGGTCTGGCTGTTGCCGGCCCTGGTCTTGACGATGTGTATGAACTTGCTCTTTTGAGGCTCAAACATTATGCCCCGTTCCTTTGCCCAGCTTTTGCACACTTCCCACCCCTTCTTTAGGGCCGTGCAGCAGTCCTCCGTCCCTTTCCCGACGGCTAGAAGATTCGTGTCGTCTGCAAACCCCACTGTTCCTATCCCGCCGACATCTCTCAGTTTCCGAAAGAGCGGAGTGGTGTAGAGGATGAACAAAAGGGGGGATAAGAGTGAGCCTTGTGGCACGCCGGACATCACCTTTATAGGATCCGACTCCCAGTTATCGAAATTCAGGGTGGCTGTTCGGTCCGTTAGGAACGATGCCACCCATCGGGTCACCCACGTCGGCCATCCCTGATCTTCTAGGGTTGCGAGCAACCATTCGTGGTGGACACGGTCGAATGCACCTTTAAGATCCAGTTGGAGTATCGAGCAAGTGAGCTTCTTTTCCCACAAGGCCCGTACGGTCTCCGTGGCGAACCTGGCCGCCAGTTCTGTTGACCTCCCCGCCCTGTTTCCCATCTGTTCAGGGGAGAGTATATCAGCTTTCTCTGCTATCTGTGTCATCTTCCTCGTCATGATAGCCTCCATAACTTTCCCGTCTTGAGGTACAACAGGTGTGAATTTCGTGAATTCCAGCATTCCAGCACGTGACATTTTGCTGCCAAGAATCTTCTGTATTCAACCTCTTGCCATCTTCCGCTATTTTAGCGACAACCCCGCAACCAAACATGGCTTACCGCTCCTCCCCACGGGAATACCGCCCAATCGCCCTCCTCTCGGTGTTAGTAAACGACCTAGAGCGCTTGCTAGCTCGCAACATATCGTGGCTAGCTATTTCTTCGAAAAGCCATAGTAGCACAGCAGTTTGGAGCACTACCTCTACGGTCCGCCGTAGATTTTACCACCTGTCTTACTCATGATATAGACAAAGCTTTTTATGAAGGCCAAAAGACTACCTTTCCGACTATGGACGTTAAAGGAGCTTTCGACGCAGTACTTCCTGGAAGACTGATCCGCTGACTTCGCAAGCAAGGGTGGCCAGACCACCTATGACGCTGGATTCAGTCATTTAAAACCCTACGAACCGTACAAATCCGGCTAGATGGAGATACTGGCCCTCTAAATGACATCTGGTGCGGACTTCCGCACGGATCCCCGATCTCACCGATTCTCTATATGCTGTACATTGCTCCTCTGTTCCCGCTCGGCTCGCCATGGAGCAGATACTGATGTGCGGACGATACAGGTCTGTTAGCTATTTAGGACGACGTACAACATAACTGTACGAAACTGTAGGTAGACGTGCAAGAGACACTGGACTGGGGAGCAACGGAAGTACTTTAGTTTGACCCGGAGAAGTCTGAGCTAAAACACTTTACAAAGAGCCGGAAAGACCTTCTGCCGTCCATAATTCCGCAAGTTGCGACTGAGACATACACAAACCAGGAATCTATAGTCCCTCTATAGTGGCTTGGTGTATACTACGATCCTAGATCCGAATTTAAAGGCCATGACAAAGTCATGACTGCAAGAGCACTAAGGGCAGCTACCGCGCTTTGATCCCTAGGCGATGTCAAGGGTTACACCCGTGGAGTAGTCTTGGAGTGCTCTATGATGATGAAGTTTATTCGCCCGGTTCTGACCTAAAGGGCCCTAGTCTATATTACAAGATCCACTCCATTCGGTGTTTCCAATGCCTCCTGAAGCCCTTACCAAACTGCCTCTACCACTATTTTCCAATTCCGGTCATGATCATATTCAACGA
>MU254084.1:0-31138 GCA_019669825.1 Calycina marina
AGGACGTACGCGGTATTCTAGACTGGGGAGACAAGAACAAGATCTTCTTTGCGCCAGAAAAGCTAGAGATGATGCACTTCACGACAGAAAGAGGAGTCTCTGCGCCAGCTTTGCATGTCAGAGATGACCTAGTCATAGAACCTGTTACTACTGCTCCGAAAGCAGGACAACAACCCGCTCTCAAGTGGTTAGGCGTTTGGTTTTACAGGAAGCTACGCTTTCGCCGTCATGTCTCCGAAAGAGTAGCTCGGGCTAGAAAGGTAGCTCAACACGTCCGAATTTTAGCCAGAACGAAGGACGGCCCACCAGCGAGCTCGCTTCGCAAGGCTGTAGTTACTTGCGTCCTATCGTCAGCACTATATGGTTAGGAGGTGTGATACGCCGGCAGGACGAAACCGGCTCAAACAGGTCCCCAGGGCACGATGGTCAGCTCCAAGGTTGGCGGGCACTTTAAACTTATTCAAAGTGCAATTACACTAGCTGCAAGAGGAGTACTTCCAGTTTGGAGGACTACTCCGATTCCTGAATTGCTTAGAGACTCAAGCCTTCCGTCCGCAGAGGTTGCACTAGAGGACGCAAAATCAAGGCTGGCTCTCCGCATACAAACAGTGGACGCAAGGCACCCCTTACCCAAGAGGGCTACAGTGGAGACTGTGGTTCGAGCGAATAGAAGGCAGAGGACTACGAGGATACAACGAGTAGCAGCACTGATTCCTGCTGCGCCGAAGCCAGTGCTACGCTTACCACACTTCTCTACTGGTTGTAGAACAGATCCAACTCTAGGGATGAAAAAGGAGGACGCTGCGAAAGTGTTCAAGGAATGGTTGAAGTCCGTTCCACAGAGTGACGTACTGGTCTTCTCGGACGGCTCAGAGCAGTGGAAAGACGGAGTGCATGGGGTAGGATATGGCTATACAGTTTACCAAAGCGATAAGAAAGTTATAGATGGCCGGGGAACAATACACAGCCTCTCTCACGTCTTTGATGCAGAGGCAATGGGAGCATCAAAAGAGCTTCAAGCTGCACTTAGGAATCCTGCTCTGAGGGGTAATAGGATATGGATGTGCATCGATAGCACCTCAGTAATATGGTGCCTGAGGGGTAATGCATCAGACTCGTCGCAATGGGCATTTCATAACTGCCAAGACGTTTTCCTCTCAGCAGACATCAGAATCAAGTGGTCGCCCGGTCATATGGGGATCAGAGGAAATGAAGAGGCAGATGCCTTAGCTGGTATTGCAGCCAATCCCCAGCGACCAGTCCCGTGTACGGACCCCTTATCAAATGAACCTACAGTCTGTGGCATTCGATCATGCGCTAGAGAAATCAAAGGCAGCGCAGCCCTCGCCTGGTGGGAGACAGCGTCTTCGAAACTATCGGCACAGTACCGAAGATGGGAATTGACCTACGTGGTGAAACCCCTTCCTGAGCTGGATCTACCACGGTCCACACTACATCGATTACTAGCAGTGCGAACCGGGCATGGTGACTTCAGCTGGTACCACACTAAGTGGTAAGCCAGGATCTTCTGTCCCAACACCGATTGTCGAGAGTCTCTACCAAAACGATCTCTCATTTTCTCTTACGGATCTTCATATCTAGCGAGAATTTGTAGTTTGGCCTGCCTATGTCGAGACCACAAGATTAACCTGGTCTTCCTCTCCAACAAGAGAAAGCGGTCTCGCTCGTTGATCTGTCAAGCGCGCAACGCGTTCAAGATCTCGCTCCGTTGAGTGCGCTTCTCGACAGATCGGTGCTCAAACGCTTCAAGTTTTTCCGCTTCGTCCCTCGCGCACTGTTCAGCTGCTTCTTTTGCAGCTCGCGCTTCTTCCCCCCGTCGCCGCCTCTCAAGCTCTTTGTCACCGTTGCAGTAGCTGGGGCAACCTAATACTGGATCCCAAACGGCACCACAGATATAACAGAATTTTGTTTTACACCTACAAGTGATTTAGCTACAACCTTGGGTCAACTCGATGAGATTACGACATTTATAGCACCTCTTCCATCCAGCTTTTCTCCCATTTGTAAGACAGCATCGAGTTCCCAATCTGCAGGTCAGTCCTGATATTCATCGTGGTTATTTTGTTTGCATATGGAGCAAGCTCTTGTCTGTCATTCCGGACATTGCACTTCGAAAGGACGCCTCAGGTCTATGGTCGTTAGCAACACAACCTGTTGGAGGTTCACACTAGGTGCAGGAATTGACTGCGCAGGGGGCACCACTGTAAAGAGTCAGACCCTCGGGAGCTCGAGGCTGTGCCTCGGCTATTGAGAAAGGGGCTCGTAGGTAAGCCAGATGCTAGCCCAGATTACACTATATATAGATGAAGGTCCCGATCCTCTCGAGCTCGGTATCGAGTTCAATAACAGTTATTCTACGACTGCACTTTGAGTTATTCGAGTGATTCAGCCCGTCACAACCACCCTCATCACCACCTCTTAACCTCATTAAAAACACTATGATATGGCACCAACAACACCCCCTAGTACTCCTAAAAGGCATGAATACGATACTATTACACGAACTCGTTTCTTCGACGCCTTTAATTCTAAGAATAAAGCTGCCTCTGTCGGCTCAGTAGCGCGTCTCCCTCATATCAATATACCTCCTGCGACAGCGCGTCTCTGGCTAAAACAACGAGATAATCTGGGCTCTACGGCATGCAAAGAAATGAGAAGAAGAAGTTCTATATTGAGAAGGAAATCTCCTGTTATCGAACCGGTCTTTAATACAATAACAGATCAGCCAAATCCGATTCATGAAGATTCGCATACAGATCAAGTCAACAAACTTGAATTGCAATACGCCCCTCGTACTCTACAACGCCACGCTGCGTATGCAGGTGCTCAACGTTTTAATAAGTCATACGTCAGAGATTTCGGCCCTCAATAAAAAGAAACGGATACAGTACGGCCAGGAACACGAAGGTACGGGCATAATGGAGTTTTGGCAGACTATATGGTTTACGGACGAAGTGCATTTAAGGTCAGCTAGTTTACAAAACAAACCTGAGTACGAGCTACGATATCCAGGCCAACAACGTCGAAAGAAACGTCTGCAAGAAGTCAAATCGTCTGGATTAAAGGTCACAGTGCATATTGCAGCTGGAGTCTCGTATAATTACAAGGGCCCACTGATATTCTACAAAGATCCTAAGGAGCCTACTGAGAAGGTTATTAAACATCGTAAGCCTGTTAAATACAAATACGAAACAGCAGAAGATTTCCAAGAGCATTTGCGACTATGGGAGGTTCAGCAGCCTGAAGCAGATATTATACCTAAGGTGAACGCTATGTCGCAAAACCATATGCTAAGGAGGCTCTACCAAAGCATATTCAAGGGCGTTTGGTTCTGCAGAAACGGTTTGGCCGACCAGTCTATCTACAAGAGGATGGTGATGTCACGACCCCACAATCACGTTACCAAGAGTTAATGATCTGTTATGTTAGCCTTGGGAGAACACGCGGTATATACTACTGGACGGACTCATGCAGCTCGACGTGCATGGAAACGATCCAAGGGATTACCGAGTTCGACGTCACGTGAGGGATCCTATGGAGTCCGTAGTACACGAAGGTTCTATACAGTCAGCGTACTTTCCTTAGATAGGAGCTTCGTGCTCAAATTACCATAGCTTAGTTTACCTCACAGTTTACCCAGCTTGTAACGGAATCACTTTCACGTGATTCACTTCGATTGATACTTGCCTCTTCATTCCCATACCAACACGAAGTTGCTTCTAATCGAGAAGGTCTTAGTTGAGTATTCCAAGCCCGAATACTAACCGAAAAAGTTCAGGACGTTACAGGCGATCCTTCTCATGGTAACCGATCAAGAAAGAATGCTTGTTTTCGCCTTGAAAGTGATTTTCGGCCTACGGATACTTGTTCGCCCTCCTCAGTCGCTAGATCTTAATCCAATTGAGGCTTGTTGGTAAATATTAAAGCAACGATTACGTGGTAGAAACTGGCAAACAGTGGCAGAGTTTAAGGAAGCAATACAACGCGAATGGGGCTGAATAACAATCGCACAGATTCGTAGACGGATTAGGGAGATGCGCAAGCGTTTTAAGACAGTTCAGAAGCTAAATGGAGATAGAGTAAGTAGTACTTTGTGGCGATGTTGTAGAACAATCCGATTTTTATACTGTGCCAAGACCTCTGCGCAGTCAATTCCTGCACCTAGTGTGGTTGTCATCCTCGCTTAGTCATCTGACAAGCTATGTGTGGCATTAGCTTGAAGTACAGCTTGGACCCATCACTGAACGCAATCTGAGAGAGCCAGGCCAGCAATACAAACTTTGGGACGACCTCGAGCGCATGCATCAAGCTAAGATTAGCATCATGCGCGACAAACAAGCAAAGCAGATGGAGAATCTCCTGATCTGCCAGGAAGAGGAGCTACAGACGCTGACTGCCAAGCAAAATGATGATCTGTTAGCCCACGAAGACACCTTCAGCAACGAAGAAGACACCTTCATGGGCCTGTTTGCTGATAGGAGAACAATGATGGGCCTAAGGTGGCTTTTAGCCGAGGAGATTGCCAGGGAAGAGCTGGAGATAGAGGAAAGGGTCTGCTTCGCCGCTATGGCGCCACTTGAATGGCGAGGTCATCTGAACGGAAGGATGAGATGTTGCCAGATCTGGAGGAGTAGAGACATTATGAGCATAATTCACGATACGTACGAAACATTTAGTAATGTGCTGGCCAAAGGAAAGCTATATGGACAAACACATATTGCCACTTCGATTTGACAGGACCATAGAACCTTCGATGTCGCCCACAATTTGAAAAGGACAGGAGCAACAACTAGAAACTTGAATTTGGTGCGGAGGAATACATATGCCCAATTGCAGCATATCTTATCGAACGGAAAGCATTATTCAACACTCTCGCCGAGGCGCTAGTTGCAAGCTGGAGCGTTTCTTAGATCAGCAATTTCTTGCCGTTTTTCATTCTGAGCTGGCCAAGGACATCTATCATAAGGTCGCTACACCTTTCAAGCACCTCGTGGAATTTATCATCTTCCCATTCTGGCTCGCTCTTGAAAGCCATTTTTGCATTCCTAGCCGGTGAATTTGCAGACGCAGATAGTATATATTGGAAGGCCTACGTGAAGAAATGGAATGTGTTTATGACTGCCACCCGTTGAAGAACCAGAATCGGAATTATCCATGTTCACTTCAGCGTCAGCTCGACAGGCTGAATGGTTGAAACGACGAAGACACGCAGGATTATGCGGAAACAGGTTTTGAACTCCGCATATCGTTGCCCACAGCTCACTTGTGGCATGTTCCTCTCACGAATACGTGCTCGTTCGTCGCTGAGCAGAACATCGACGGCAGGCCCTTTTCAGTCTCACGTAGTCTCATTCCGCAGAATCTGGGCAACACGTAAGTGAAACTAACTTGAGATCGATTACTACTTAAGACTCGACAGGTCGGATCGCCGAAATTGTATTCACAAATCACACTTTGCAGGCCTCCTCATACATATTCAACGGTCCGACTCATACGGGCATGGCTCCTTTGGCCCATGCTGATGATAGTCACACTTAGGCGCTTTCCTAGGATGATCGATTGGTAAGCCATCATGCTTCCTCAAGGCCATCATTGCATTGAGCATAATATCCGGCTCATCAACTGCAAGCTGCTGCAGTTCATTCGTTGCCCAGTTATCTCCCCTCTCGCCGTCTCCAAAATGCATCATCACATAGGCGAAGGTTCTTGATGCGTAAAGGCGTAGTCTAGACGTCTGACGGGTGGTTTGATAGACATTTCTCATGCTGTCGCAGGTGAAGAGCGTATGGGTTGCATTTTGATGCTCAATGAGCATGTTCATGGCCCGGTCCATGATAGGAACGAGGCTGTACTTCTCGGCGAAGAAGAAGAGTAGCTTGAGGGAGCCCACCCTACTGTTGAATTTCTCTCGGGTGGTTGTATTTGGGACTTCAATCGTGCCGCGGTATATCCATCCTACGAACACCTCAAAGGTATTGGGATCGTCCTCGGGAAGAGTCGCAGTGTTGGTGATCCCTTCTAGAAGGTTACTGTTAAACATCTTCTGAAAGAAATCAGAGTGTTCGCACAGGATGCTCTTGTGGATGTGGTACTTTCTTGCATGATCTCCAGATCCAACAGTGATGTCGACTGCTTCGTTGCCAAGTTTTCTATGAAGACGTCAGCGTTGTGGCAGGTTATGGGAAAGCGCCTTACTGTGCAAACGGGAGACCTGGTTTCTCGCTCATGCTTGCGTTGTGAGTAGTCTCGCAGTTTTGTCCTGGGAGGAGAACCTGCGTTATGTATGATTTCATAAATTCCTCCGCTGGCCAAGTGGTATTTGACAAAGGCGGTATTTGAGCGACTGGTGGATGTAGACTTCTATAGGTATTCGTTTGAAATATATTAGACTTGGGTGCAAGTTACATTTCAAAATTATAAAAGATCTTGTCATCTAAGAAATCGTATATTCAGAATATACGATATGAATCAAAGTCTTGGAAGCCTTTTATGCATATTCTTTCAACAATACAAATTCGTAGCAAGAAAGCACAAAAAACACTGAGCCTATAAAAACAGTTGACAGGATCAGAGACCGCTACATATGTACTATCTCGACCGCGTGTCTTTCTAAAAATCTCCTTCATGTAAGGAGTAATCCTAGAGAAAACAAGGTAATGAATTCATTAGTAAACTGACCTGTCTCAACCGGGAGCTATGTACTCAACCTTCTGATTGTGATGTGGCCTGCTCGAGTTTGAGATTCAATTTGGTTTCGGTAAATAGCAGAGTGTTCAAACCAATTTACTACAATTCTTATCCTCTGCGTATTGCATCACCTCTCAGCCAATACGGCTCGTCCTTAGTAACTTACTAAAGGGTGTTTCACAGCTCACACTGGTTTGAAACGCACCGACACCACGGTTTGTGATTTATTTGCGTATCCACGCATCAACATCAGCCCGTCCCTACTTGAGTTTGCATTTCCTCACCACTTTTGTCTCCACTCTCTCTCCTAGAGAATTCGCTCGATCGGCATTTAAATAGGTCCCATCATCAGTTTGTCGCAGTTTCGCATCCGGTGCCTTTGAGCCGCTTACTGAGTGTCACGATTCAGTAATCACGTTACCAGGACCGTAGGCTCAGTAGCAATGCTAGAGTAGGGCCCTGTAAAATTTGTTCTGTATGTAACAATGATCGATTACCTACAGGAGGAAGCAAACCAGGGAATCATCGAATGACTAGTATCACGTGATCGCGCGACAAACGAGACGAGCTCGCAGTGCTCGCCCAGGAAACTCTCTTAGTATTCTTAGTATATAGTCTTTGTGGTTTCCTTAGTAGATAGAAGCTTCGTGCTCAAATTACCATAGCTTTGTTTACCTCGCAGTCTACCCAGCTTGTAACGAAATCACTTCCACGTGATTCACCTCGATTGATACTTGCCTCTTCATTCCTATACCAACCCGACGTTACTTCTGCTCGAGAAGGTCTCAGCTGATTATTCCAAGCCTGAATACTAGCCGAGAAGTTTCAGAACGTTACACACAACACAGCACATTGATCTCGCCCCATCCTCGGGGCTACGATGTTTCTATTTCAAGAGAGCTTGCAGGAATTGTGTGCGGATGACTAAACCCCACCAAAAGCCAAGAGGTGATATAGTTGATATATGTGTTGAGCTGGAACGGTAGTTGCGTTCTGTCACGCTGCCACGTGACGTACACTGTGAGCTCCTTGGCTAGTCGCAATAGTCCAGCTTGGGTCTAGGCTAACCGAGGCTCCGTGCTCGTCATCAATAACTATTCCATAGTTACTATGAGATCGAGTGAACCTAAGGTTAATATGACTACGTCTACCAACTTCCCTCCTTTGTAGCAATGAAGCAGAGCCTTAGTCATACTACCGCTAACTCATATACTGCTTAAAAATATGTCTTATTTATTTTACAACATCACCATTTATTACCTCTAACGTGGTTTATCACCGAGTCGGATATATCACCTAGTCGGACACATTTCCTTGGCACGGAACTTTAAACTTAAATAAATCAACAGCAATATATCGAATTAACTATTCCTCTCAGAATCTGATGAACTAGATATATCTACGACTTCTTGACAAGTTCGCGCGTTGTTACCAGCTTTTCCGCAAGTTCCACAGCGTCGTCCAGACGGTTGCCCCTCCTTCCGACTACCCCTCGCCTCACGAACGTCACGTCGTACTTGCTCATCCACATCATTCTGGGCTAGAATACCCTGTGCATCCTCCACTGTAAGTGCCCCCCCTTGACGGACACGAGACTTTCCAGCCCTGCGGCGTTTGCTTAGGGCTTCGTTGGTTGCTCGAAGAGTGCGCACCTCAGCGGATAGAAGGGTCATCTCATGGGCCATTCGCTCTGTCCCCTCTACTAACGCAGCAACTGTTTGAAAAAGTGGGGTTGGCAAGCTTCCTTGATGACGGGCAATATGGTCTCGTACAAGAGCTGACTGTGAAAGTGCTTCAGTTGGGTTGCATGGAGTTTGGGAAACCCAAGGGAGGGAGTTAGCAGTCGACTGCCGAGAAGAAATTGGAGTCCGTAACTTCACATCAAGCTTTGAAATCACAGCTTGTGGATCGAAAGGTATTAAGCCAGCTCCACGGAATCCAGCCTGAGCGTTTTGGGCCGTTATTGACTCCTTGTATGCTGTTGTAAAGGCCAGGAAGAACTCGACCTTCGAGATATGGTTGATATGAGCCTTTATGAACGTCTCAATCTGCCGACCGTACGCCCGCTTTAACACACTAAAGCACCCAACATCAAGTGGCTGGGTCAGATGGGACGAGTGGGGAGGTAATCCAAGAGTTATGATATTGTGTGCCTTGCAGTACTCTTGGAACTCGGCCGATTCGTGACTATCATGTCCATCTAACACTAGCATTCGATATACTCTTTGTACGAGTAGCAGTGTGTTTATCGAAATGTTTTAGCCATTCTAGACCCGTCTCGTTATTTGTCCATCCGTTACTTGTTGGTCTAATAACCCAGTCGAATGGGAGGCCGCCGTCGGTATACCAGTAAGACAGATGGTTCTTGCCCTGAACTACTAAGAATGGAGGAATACTCCAGCCCTCCCCATTGATGCAAGAAATTGCTGTAGCCCATTCCCGATTGCCTGGATGAACTGCCTTGCCTCTACCGCGCCAATTTGCACGGGTAACAACCATTCCAGGACAAATTATACCCATCATAAACCCAGTTTCGTCAAAGTTGTATAAGTCCCAGTCCAAAACCCCATACTTCGCCCGCATATTCGCAAGTCGAAACCACGCGCCAATTAGCTCTGGATCTTCGCATAAGGCCCTTTGGAAATCATAAACGCGATTAAAACGCAATTTAGGTCCGGTTGTCGTTGTACAAATTGATGAGCCCAGAGCTTGCCGACGCGTTCCTCCCCCCTCCCCCGCGATTCGAGAATAAAATTGGCCATGTCTTCTACACCAGCTAGAGGGGGCGCAAATCCTCTAGAATCCATATCAAGTATATTCCAAATAATCACCTCTTCTTCCAGTTTAGTTACCTTCAGACTATTAGCCTTAGTTTCGAGGCGGTAGGTTCGGCCAGCCATTCTATCAGAAAGGGTCGAAAAGGGTACTTTGTAGATCTTTGCTGCGGAGCGCTGGCTTAGTTTTCTAGACGTTCGAATAGCCTCGATAGCTAGAATGATTCGAGCTTCTTTGGTTTGAACTTCCATTTGTAGTTGTTGAGAAAACGTGTGTTGAAGTTGATGGGGTGGAATGTGGGGAAAAGTTTCCGACTTGGTGATATGTCCGACTGGGTGATAAACCACGTTAATAGTTTTCCCACCAGATCTTACGAGCTCTGCGCATCTTCGAGGCATATCTGCAATGCGAACCCGTATTTCCTGCATCGTATTTTGTTCCATTCCTCCTGCAAATCCCCCTTCATGTCCTCCTCCGATTCGAAGTGTCTACGTCGTATACGCTGATGATAGCCCAAATAGCTTCAATCGGGTTCATATCCGGACTCTGGGCAGGATGAGCAAGATTGTAAATACCCTTGGCCTCTTTATATTCAGCTGCACTGCCCCGGTTTCGGATACTGTGCGAAGGATCACCATCCTCTTGTAAAAGCCATGGTTTCTTTGTCAATTCCCTGCATTGGTCGTATAGCTTCAGTAGAAACAGGTAAAAAACCTTCAACGTAGTATTTCTGGGCCATTGCATTGCCTTGTACTTGTATATTACGCTCGTGAGGCTTGCCGGCATCCATTCCTGTACTCGGTGTTGATGCTCTTCTTCTGCCTCGGTTGTCAGGCGAGGACAAGGTTTGCTAGAGTATGGAGGAGTCTCCATATGTCTTCTTCGTCACTGTAGAACTCGAGTTTCTCAGCTCTTCCCCACCAGCTAATACAAGCCGCAATGTGAAATGGACGCCCTTCAACTGTGGCCTTTCCTCTTTGTTTTCTGGGTCATCTCGGTGCCCCTGCTCTCTCGTAACTCGAGTTCGACCTTGTGACGTTAGATCAACGTGTGCTTCGTCCGTATATATAATATGATGGAAGAAACCAAAGAGAGGCTTGTATGTATGTTCTATGCCGTAGTCGACTCGTTGATCTCTATTCTTTTTCTTCATTTTTTGGCGATATAGCCTTTTTTGAAAAGGCACAAAGATATCAGCCACCGCCCTTAGTATGCTCTTTTATGTTATATCCGAGTTGGCGTTTCTGTACCGGCAAATTATAGTATGCGATTTGTTCTTCGTAAGGGTGTCTCCGCAAGGGTGTCTCCGCAGATGATTGTTGTTAGAACAAAGGAATTTACAGATGGACTTCGTAACTTTAGACTTTCGTCCAAGTATAGAAGATCTCTGGCGAAGCCTTCTCTTTGCTTCCGGGCCCATTTCTATATACTGTTGCTTGCGCAATTCGACCGCAAGACTCCGATATACCACACCGAGCTGAAACCCGGCTTAATGGAATCAATCTTTTATTATCGGTCAAGGCATCGTAGAACTTGCACTTTTTGGGGTTTGTAGCTTCTTTTCCCTCAAGCCTTTCGGGGGATGGGGTTCGATATGGATTTAGCCGGGTTGGTGGTGCCATAGTTAAAGATTGAATTAATAGTGTACAAAAATTAGGGGGCTTACAATTTGGTGGGGATTAGTCATCCGCACAGAATTCCTGCAACCCTGTTGATTTGCTACAGGTATATTACTAAGCCCCGAAACATTCCTTTACTGTAACGGTTGATGTTGCCTGCTTTGCAAAGCGCAACCGGAGTTACAAGCGAAGGGTGCATGGCGTGATTCAGGGAGCACGTGCATATAGGTTCGAATATATGGTCAAGCCGAGAATCGATCATAGATCGATTCTAGTAGACTTATGGCTCAGTTGGCAAGGGTGCAAACTCCTCTACATCTGTTGTAACATTGCGGAGATAGTATATAAAATACGAGAGGGTTATTGGTTAACTTCCTCCAAATTTGAGCGAATTATGGAGCCTATTTCTGTCTAGAAGTCTGGAGAACCGAGATGATTTTGAATGTTCGCCTAAAGTCCGAGTCCCGAACTCGGAGACGACGGGAGATTCTGACATCCTGCGAGTTGAACAAGCACCCGATCTAGGTAATCTTACGAGCATAGTATCGGTACCGCTTGTTTCACAGTGAAAGGCTCTGCCAAGATGTTAGTACTGTAGATAAATGCTGGTACTCTTCTCCGAGCTGGTATGTTGTTATACGATTAATGATTGTAAAAGCCATAAGTGTACAATGTGATCCTTGAACACCAGTACGATTTATACCCTCAATCAAGTACCCAGGAACGCCTTAGTTACACTAGAAGAGCAGTATATATATGCAACAAGTAAGAAGCAAGAGAGCAAGGGGAGTACGTCCAATCGGAAGATTTTCACTCCCAGTATCCTATATCTCCGTGCTTCAACGCCGAATTTTGAAGATTTTAACCACCAGCACTATCAGTGCGGGTGATGTGGATTTCAGGCTTTTGCAATTTGATAGTCATCATTGTACATTATGCTATCCATGATGTCGAAGCCTGTGCCTGTGCTACGGTCCAGCATATTTGGTCTTATCGTGCCGTCGGCGAGGTTAAGACTATCAGCAAACTGCATAGACTTCACCATGCCCATATCCTTATACAGGCCATCCGATAACGAAAGCGGTGTAGTCATCATTGATGTATTGGAGAAATTCTGGTATTGTTGTGGCTGCTCCACGTAATGCGTGCTCAGGTTCGTATTGGATTGGCCAAAGGACTCTGAATTGGCGGACCAGGGCGTAAAGGGAGAATCGTTGCTGACTGTTTGTGAGTCCGACGGGAAATCTGTGTATAGTGGAGATGGCATCGACGAGGAGATATCGCAGGAGTTGCGTGCAGAAAGAGATCTAGGGGCAGAGTTTATAGGCACGATGTCTCGTGGCCTTCCTTGAAGTGAGGTTTGAATTGGTGATGGTGGCGTCTTCTTTGCAGCCTGTTGCTGTTTGGGCCATGTGGGATCATCGTGGCAGAGAGAGTTGTTGCAGTGGTCGCTCTCACTACTGCTCGCTCGCTCGGTTCGCGCACGCGAAGGTGACGAATGCGAGGAGCTTCCCATCTTGGTGTCCTCCAAACCCATTTCCGGATGGGCAACCTGCATCTGTACTTGAAGCTCCGCATAGTCCTCTGAGCCTTCGGGGAATGATTGAGGAAGATCGGATGACACTCGTGTGCAACCAAGCTTCAAAGCTATGTCGTGGATTACGGGTTGGCCCTTGCAGTTAATTTCTGGCTCGCCTAGTTCCCAAGACTCGTTGTTTCGGACCATGGAATACAGTTTATGGACTGTGGCTATGAGAGCGTATTGCGTATTCTCAAGAACTTCTGCGTAGCTACAAAGTAACAAGAAAGTCAGCAAAAAGCGAAGAAGCTGAGGCCAATGTAGTCCTGGACTCACCCTCTTGGCAACTGCTTGAACTCTGTCTTTTTCCTGCGTCCAGCTGTACATACCAAGCCGTCATATTTACACCTTTTGCATGGAGATTCTCCGTCGCACTAGGTTCTAACTTAGTGGAGTCCATGTACTAGGTAAGAAGTATCAGTACCTTTGTTTTCTTCATCCGGCAGCGCTCGCAAGCTTTCCAGACTCGTTTATGTCTCCCATCAGCAACCACAGCACCATGTTGGTGCCCATTGGAAGCTCTTTTAGAAGTTCTGCTTGGAGAATTGGATTTCTTTATGGGTTTTCGATTCTGATGCGACTTGGTATTTTCTTCCAGCGGGGGTGTAGAAAGTGAACTCGACATAGTCAAAGTAAAGTTAAAATAGTATTTTGAGATCAGATGATGACCGCAGGGGGAGGTTGAGATATATATCCACCGTGACAGCGCTCGAGGTTTAAACTTTAGAGCGGGACCGGGATGTCGGGTACTAGATAACTCCGCCAGAAAACACTGATGTATCAGTCCTGTATATGACGTACAGGGTTTAGCATTTGTAGAGTTCTTGATTGGCCGAAATTGAAAACGGCGAGCCAAAGTTGCCTAGTCGGATTTTGATAGACAACTTGCTTCTTAATCAACGCAACAGTGGATAACAAGATTATTTACGCACGGGCCAGAAATTCATGAAAACACAGCAAAATGACCTATTCTGTACAGCTGTAGAGCATCAATTTAAAGCCCCGTTTCTGTATAACTTATTATCAGGCAATTTGGGTATCAGGCCTCACATCTCTTCTCTTCAAATTTCATTAAAAGGACTATGGCTACATGATATCTCTAGTTTCTATTTTTACTACCAAAAAGTTACTAGTAAATGGAGAGCTTCACAACATCTTCTGAATAGAGCATTTCCAGAGAATACTTTCTATACATATTAGCCTTCTTATTATATTGAAGGCTGGTATACAGAGTTCTGGGGGTCTTAATGGTATGGATTTGTTGAGTTATAAGCTGATAAAGACCTGAATTTTGGCGTGTTTTAGGTGTGTTTTGATGATATTCTGGCCCGTGCGTAAATAATCTTGCTACCCACTATTTAGAAGTAATGCGTGCAATATGCTGATTAAGCTATGCAGTCGTTGATTATGAAGCTTCGAACGGGCCCATTGCTGCTGTACAAGAGCAAGTCTGGAAGGCCAATCACGAATACATTACGAGGAGTCACTTAAGTGGGCATCATTATATCCTTGTCCCATTGAGTGGTGTTAGTCGTCTCTCGGATGCGAAGAAACTGATTACACCGACGCTACAGTGCATCAATAATGACCGTAAATTGCCTTGCTGTATCTCAACAGGCTGTAAAAAGAACACCAATCGAGCTATCTGCAGCCTGGGCCTGGTTTGTTTTGTCTGGTCTCAGATGTCCTACCTATGATATCTGCTGTATCAACAGTCAGCCACAGAATTCTTGAGCCACATTTCTGCAGCCGAGATTAATCAGCAAAGAATCTACTTGGTGGAGAAAATCAAGTGATATTCACTACTATATGTATTTAAATACTACTAACTTACCATAGAATACTACTACCATAGCTTACTTGAAATAAGCAGTCCCTGAACTTTTTTGTCGACTTATACACCAAGCAAGCATTTTCTCAATCTAAGCACGAACTTCGTCTAAAGTGGTTTTGCTCCACTTCCCCTGTAGTATCTCATTTAGCTGATCTAGTGTATCAAAAAGCCTTTCTCAAACTCGTTGCTTTAGTACAGAACAGCACACCTCTATCGGATTCAAATCAGGCGCGTTTGAAGGATGTGTGAGTGTCACAGTGAATGAATGAATGAAATTGTATTAAGGGTCTTACATAGAATCTATGTGCGCTGATCATGACTAATCTCGAACCCTTATGATCCGAGGCTCTAAGTGTACACAGTGAAAAGCCGCCTGGCAGTCAGCAAAAACCCTTCGTTGTTCTATCTAAAAGCCCAGAATTAACCCTCTGGCTGGAACCTCCGTTGAGTGTCATGGTCCCATATGGACTGAGAGCCCTACAGGTAATAGCACGTGACTTTGATTGGTCATTTACTGGGCGAGTTCTTAGTCAGCACCTTGGCACGCATACACCTTCGGCACTACATTCGTATTTAGCTCCCCAACTACTTTACCACCAAACGTTATTGTATGTTGCTTTATCTCATGACAATAAGCGCCCAAATACCGTTCTTAGTTTTGTGTCTTGTGAATATACTGGGGATCTGAGGATCACTATCTGTTCTACATTCTTGACCTTGTGTTCCGTGAGAAGGATCATTATTTTCTTGTAGAACCCAGTTTTGAGAAGGATCTCGGGCTTTAGCTTGCTGTATGGATTTAATGTAGACAGGAAGAAGACTCTTTCAGTAGTACTTTTAAATCATAGCATTCCCTTTTGGTGTATGTTTGACCTCCTGGGGCATGCAGCTAGCGTCTTTTGGTAATCCTAGCGTCTTTTGGTAATCTTCCCACGACTCATACATATATGGTCTTCCAAGGCTTTTTGCCTACGGGGCAAGGAGGTCGCAGTATGTGGTTCCTCTTCGGCCTCGTGGCTGTAGGATTCTAGCTTCTCAACTCTTTCATGCCACTGACCAAGGCCCTGTGTAAAGCTACCCCGGTTTTAGCTGGAAGCTGTGTAAGGGAATGATCAGGTGACTTTCATATTTTGTGAATAGTCTCACTTTAACCTATGCATATTGTGTAAATAGCTTAAGTCAGAGCTTTCCTTACGAATCTCTTTCTCTCCTTGTAAACAATCACTTCACCCAAGTCGCATTAGACCTCGTTCGTGCCCTTGTACCGTCACAAGCTGTGCAATTTTTCACGGCTTGTATCGCGTACCATCAGACCAAAGATACTTTTATTGAAGATACTGTGGTGCTCTCTACTGGAGGGTTGTGGTGTGCCTCATCAGTGAAGTAGACTGTATCCCAGAAACCAAGGACCATCTATGAGGGTTGGAACGCATGTGGATGCTCGGGCTAAGGGGCTCGCTAAGCACTGACGACTAGGCCAAGAAAGTCGGAGTGGATTCTTCCAGGACCTTCCATTCTATACTGTTCTACGTTTCTCCTTTGTGTTTGTCAGAAGACAAGTATCTAGAATATTTAGTGCATCTCAGACATGGAGTTGAATAGGGAGGAAACCTGCCGTAAGCTGGTTCCTCATGCACTTCTTAATTGAATTGCAGAACCCATAACCTTTTGAGCTATCAAGGTTTGGCCTCTCACACCATCTCCATTTATGTTCCTCCCTCTACGCTGCTCTTGTATCCAGGTTGTCTTCGCGAGGCACATTTTGTGTATATGCTGCCTTTGGCATTTGTGCGTCAGCGAGTTCTCGCAGCTTTCAGGTAACTTGCTGTTGACTTAAAGGAATATTAGCTGCTTTGGTTTGTGCGTCTGGTAATCCAATTTGGATTCACAGAATCATCGTTTTGTCACGATCTGGATCACGTTACCAAGGACCTTAGACTCAGTGACGAATGTCATAGTAGAACCCTGGGCAAGAGCATCTTGTATATATTACTAGACGGCTACCTACAGGAGGAAGCGAACCAGGGAATCATCAGATGGCTAATATCACGTGATCAGGCTAGCTCGGCTAGCCTGGCTAACACGGCTAACCCGGAGGAATCTCTTAGTATATAGTCTTTGTAGTTTCCTTCGTAGATAGGAGCTTCGTGCTCAAATTACCATAGCTTTGTTTACCTCACAGTTTACCCAGCTTGTAACGGAATCACTCCCACGTGATTCACCTCGATTGATACTTGCCTCTTCATTCCTATACCAACCTGACGTTGCTTCCACTCGAGAAGATCTTAGTTGAGTATTCCACGCCTGAATACTAACCGAGAAGTCCAAGAACGTTACACGTTTGCCTAGGGTTTTAGAAGTGACCAGGTATTTCATACTTTCCGCCTAACTTCTTTGACTCTTGGCAATTATTTCAATATGATCTAGGCTCTAGGAGGCTTCGTTGCGTAAGCTAGCGATTACATCTCGAACGACTAGTTGGGCGTACAATCGAGCATAATCACAACAGTAGATTTCAACACGAGAGTTCCAGCTCCTTTCTAAATTCTAGAGTGTACAGGATCGTGAATGATCGGTAATCATCTAAGATGCCCCACCAGTGGGTGCACCCACCAGCTCCGTACGGGAAGACTATGAAGCCAAACTCTCGGCATGTTGGAAGGAGGATTACTGGAGAGCTCTTCAGGAAGAATAGGACAAGCTTAGATTCGAGTAAATTGGTGATATCATTAGGGATATGTCTAGAAGGTGTAATCTTTGGTTTGGACTGATGTAAAGCCAATCAAATCACCAAATGGTAGGGAATCATAGAAATATCAAATTGCCAAGAAATTCAGCTGGTTAGTCATCCCATACGGAGTGGTGCACAGGAAGCTAAACGCCAAGCCCACTTCTTCCGCTTTTGATTCCACCGCCAGAAGGGGTCACGGGATTGAATACCGGTAGCTCAGGTGTGTACTCTATGCTCTTCTGAAACTGCGCCGAAGCTGGCCAATTCCGGCATACTCACTCTGCGGGGGGGAGGCTGGAACCATGTATGATAAAATCAATCAATCAATAGGCACTCTAGCTGCCAAGCCACTTCAAACGGTAGGCTTCCTCAATAGTGCATTTGATCGCCGAACAATTACCGTACACTAAAAGTTACAGCCGTTTATCAAAGCTCAACTTTAAGGTCACACAGTGAACAATGCAGCGCGGAAAGCAAGACTGTAAAGGGTCAGGCCCTTGGGAGCTCGAGGCTGTGCCTCGGCTATTGGGAAAGGGGCTCGCAGGCGAGTCAGGAGGGTTGGGAATGAGATCCTGTACCAAGGCTCAAGGAGGTTGCCTCGGCTATTCGGAAAGGGGTTCGTAGGTAAGCCAGATGCTAGCCCAGATTACACTATATATAGATGAAGGCACTGATCCTCTCGAGCTCGGTATCGAGTTCAATAATAGTTATTCTACGACTGTACTTTAAGTTATTCGAGTGATTCAGCCCGTCACAAAGACCACCAAGCTGAGGCTTAATCTAAGCTGTGTGTGTTGTTATCAAGAGCGACGATCAAAATCACTCTAGATCTGAGAAGTGCTCGTTATCACTTGTAGAGGCTGCCGATTAATACAATCCGAGCGAGTGATATCAGTGGGTGCTGTACCGTATTCTGGAATAGCTAACCTCATGTCCAAAGAGCAGGTCGAGCCTCCTTGAGCCTAGAACTATGTTGCAGAGAGGCTATTTTGTAATCTAGCCTGGCCCTGTTGGTGCCATACTCGAAGCCAAAAAACAGTTGCTTTGGACAACAAAGTGAGCTAGCAAATCTTACGCATAGCTCTACAGTTGTCTCACGGCGAGCTGTTGGTGCCTAGATACTTGGAGCACTACCTATTGTATAAGCAGTCTGGATGCCAAGTCTAACTGTGAGAGGCCAAACCTTGATAGCTCAAAAGGTTGTGGGTTCTGCAATTCAATTAAGAAGTGCATGGGGAACCAGCTTACGGCAGGTTTCCTCCCTATTTAACTATATGTCTGAGATGCACTAAATATTCTAGATACTTGTCTTCTGACAAATACAAAGGAGAAACGTAGAACAGTACAGAATGGAAGGTCCTGGAAGAATCCACTCCGACTTTCTTGGCCTAGTCGTCAGTGCTTAGCGAGCCCCTTAGCCCGAGCATCCACGTGCGTTCCAGCTCTTACAACAACAACAAGGGAAATACTGAGTGCTAGGCCGCTTATGCTAGCTTGGCTTGTTGGGACATATATCCCTATAGAACTGAGTGTCATGTATCCATTTAGCAAACGTCTCTGCGCCTTCTGCCCTGACTAGTAGGCTGTCGAGAGTACTGTGCACCCTTCCTAGCTGTAGACCTTGTATACCTTTTCTCCTGGCTCTTGTGCAAAAGAAAAAGTGTTCTGGTGTCTTGAGTCTGCCGCAGCTGCAAGAGAGTGTAAAATCTAGGCGATACAGGGGTTGGCGATACGCCGGGAAGTGGCTGTGTCCCGTTCTGGCCGCGTAGAGCTTTCCTAGTGCAATTCTAGGTAAAAGCAGCTCCTGAGGTTTTTGGGTAGCCGGGATATATAGGTCAACGTATCGGGGCGGGGCTATAGCTAGCCAAATATATCTGAAAGCGTCGATGTGGTATCTTGTAGCCTCTCCTTTTATGTGAGCTATTGTCGGTGCGCACGGCTCTGTGGCTGGCATCTTTGCGGCTTCGCCGGCTAACGAGTTTGCTGCCTCGTTCCATGGTACCTCTGAGTGGCCTGAGCATCACCAGACTTTTATTCTTCCTTGTGTTGACGAGTGCCTAGCCCGCGCAGGCCACTGTTCCGCCTTCGCGCTAACCTCAGCGAACGCTTCATGGGAGTGGCAAAACCTCGAATAGCTCAAAAGGTTATGGGTTCTGAAATTCAATTAAGAAGTGCATGAGGAATCTGCATAAGGTAGATTCACTCCTTATTTATCTAAATGTATAATATCCACCGAATCTTCTAGAGAATCAGTCTTCTAACAAATACAAGGAAAAATATAAAATTGTATGGAATTTGAGGTTCTGGGACAATGCCAGTCCGGCCCACTTGGTCTGGAGTCAGTACAGAGCGAGCGCCTTGGCCCGAGCACCCATATGGGTCCCAACCCTTACACTTCATAGCTGGAGCCCGTCCTACTAGACAGTAAACTGGCAGCTACAGCTATATTATCGAGACAGATAAGAATATTATTAGAAATCCCGATAAGAGGCGACCCGAGAGCTGCTTGTAGGTCCTCTGGAGCTCCTATCGCCTCTGCATTGTAAACGTCTGCCTCTCTGCCTAGGGATTATACCCTTTAGCGATCACTTGGCTGAACTGATAGCCGTTCCACCCACAGCCTGTTTGAGTTCCTCAGTCTGCTAGTATTTGAGAGCCATCTGTATAGACAGCTATATCTTTCATCGAGAGTGCCTGCGGTCTAGCTCGAAAATACACAGTCGTCCGTTTCACTGTATCCTGCCTTATGTCCTAGTGTTGCTAGAGCTTCACTTCAAGGGAGGATAGCTTGCTACGGTGGCCACTTAATAGGGTCTATATATTCCGCTTGGTAGGAGTGCTGGCTATTCCGTGTAAGCAGGTTAATCGTCGAGAAAGTGTTCCTGTGACGGGCTGAATCACTCGAATAACTCAAAGTGCAGTCGTAGAATAACTACAATTGGACTCGATACCGAGCTCGAGAGGATCAGTGCCTTCATCTATATATAGTGTAATCTGGGCTAGCATCTGGCTTACCTACGAACCCCTTTCCGAATAGCCGAGGCAACCCCCTCGAGCCTTGGTACGAGATCTCATTCCTAACCCTCCTGACTCACCTGCGGCCCCTTTCCTATTACCCGAGGCACAGCCTCGAGCTCCAAAGGCCTACCCTGTACAGTTCCTGAGTCTTGATCTTAGCGGGTGACTGCTATCTAGCCTGTGGAGTCTAGCCGCCGCAGAGCTGAGCCTTGCTCCGAAAGCAATTTTTTATGGTGGTGGTCCTGCATCTCTCTGAATTACCGCTGTTGGTGTAGTTCTATACACCGTTAGTATAGCCCTAATAGCCCTGTTCTGAACTACCTCTAGCTTTCGTACTGGGATCTATACCTGATTAGAAATCGCTTTGCCTCTATCAATCCTATTGTGGTCCGAAACACGCGGTCACTCTCCCTAAATGACTTCCGTCCTCGGCTATTCTGCTGCAATATGTCTTGAATGGTTGTTGCTTAGTACTTAGCCGCTTCTCCTCCTCTAGTATTTTGCGTGTGATCTCTTCCTCCGAGTTCGAAACGAAATCCCAGTGCCTACTAGGCACTCTTCAAATGATTACCCTTAACCAGATATCCCTCTGCTATACTCTCTGTGCCTCTAGAGAGGGTTTTGATTAGAGCACTATGCTCTGCTAAGGCCTTTGCGCTTCCATGGCTTGTTGGTACTGACACCATTCCAGTAGCTGTAGCTTCCGCTCTCTTTAGGCAGGCCTAAACCTGCTCTGGTAACTTGCTTCGGATAATGTACATATATAGTATGGTCGTCTTATTTTCCAGATGTTATCTTTTTCTAGTCTGAAAAATAGTCTGAGGTCGCTGGTTGGCCTATACCTAGGCGCTTGGGTTGTAGGTTGTGGGTTTGTTAGTACTCCCTGGCTGGTCAAGCTGAGGTTTGGTGTTATTCTGTAGTACGCTGGCGTATGCATTGGTTTGTGTTCTCGGACTAGGATTTGTGTTTCAAAGGGCTACAAGCTGGTAACGCCCCCTCGCTTTCTTGCTACACGTGCCTGCTGCTCTGGGTAGCTAGCTTAGCGATCGACGTGTTTTGGTCCGTAGGGAAGCCTTTGAGTGCTTGGCCAAGTTGTAGGGCTTCTGTTTTCATCGTATCTGGCGCGTTCTCTAGCTCTGTCTCTAGAAAGCGGGCCTATTTTATAAACAGGGAGATGAGGGTTTTTGTCGCGATTCTTGACTCGTTTCTAAGCCAAGGACTTCTTGGGAGAGGCAGCCCCGTCCCCTGGGCCGTAGAGGTGACCGGTTTTAGGGGCTTAAAGCTAAGTTTTATGCTAGTTGCTGCTCTGGGATGCGTCGGGGTCCCAGCCGTTTCTAGGTTCCTATTTATGCAGAGGGATACTGGAAGAGGTACTTGCAGAGCCATAATTTTGTGACTTCACCAGCGCTAATGATGCTGTAGAGATTCAGTTGCTAGCTACGTGGTGCCTATATACCGTCGCCAGGTCACGTGGCAACATGTCGGCTCAACCACTGAAGTTTTTCCGAGCGATTCCAACGAAGCGATTACACCCGTAACTGCTCATGCGGACGGCCCAAGTCCCCGTTACACTTCTACTACTGTAAGCTTAGCGCCGCCCGCAAGCTGACGAACAGAAGACAGGCTTCAGAAGCGATTCCTAGGCTTTTGAGCACCGCAACTGGTGCGAAGCTTGCAGATTGGATTACAGACTCAAAGTATTACACTACAGTCTGTCTACAACATTCTAGAGAGGGCGACGGTTCATAAGGGCCCGCCCAACTCTCTATTCATTTCCTTGTTATATATCACTTTTCAAAAGCCAAAAACAAATTCGTGTGGATGAAGCGGGTCAACGGGAAAGGGGTCAGGGAGGGGGGAGCAACTGCAAGCTGGCAGTAAACATACTCATTCGCGAGGGACTACCATCTGGAGGTTGCTGAACTGTATAAAGGCGGTCGACGTGTAAAATGATTTATATACTAGTAGACTAGATCAAACCTCAGGGGCCTACATCCACTGGCGTCCTATAATCCGGAGCGTTCTCAGGACAGGTGCCTTAAGCACGTGCCCTCCGGACGTTAAATAATAACACAAGCACACACAACTTAAGTTACATTTCTCACAAATCCCAACTTAAGGTTACTTGAGTTTCACCTTAAGTCTCCAAGCCATTTCTGCCTACGCTGCGGCCGAGTGCCAAACAATCATTCCACCATCTGCCATCCCACGGATCTACCATATACATGGATCATCCCATTCACCGATCTCGATACCGAACATGGAAAAGTTCTAGAAGACCCCACGCATTTAGCTTAAGACAGCCAGCCCCAGCACAGCGCAATGCAGTGTAACAGGGTTACACGTTCGGTGTAGATGAGAGACTGGACGAGGGGGAGAAATGTGGGTTGAGCATGACGTTTTGTTGGTTGTAGGAATTGGCTTTTCTGGCCGGCTCGTAAGAACGCTGTGGAAGAGAAGATAGCATTATTGTACCTGGTACAATTCATTAGTGATCTAAGCTTTGACCCATTCGTCAAAACCTTCTCGGTATCCTGCGCCACGCTATGAATACACGCCATTTGCACCTTTCACTATTATACAAGCGCTCACCTCAAATACTTGCTCTCCTCGGCGCCATCGTCCTTCTCAATGCCGCCTTCTCCGCGGTCTCATCCACAATTGGCAAGACGCCCTTGTCTCTCATTTCTGCCAGATACTCCTGCCCATACTTGTACCCGACTTGGTAAATCTCGTCAAACTTGCCAAAATCCAGCGTACCATACGGATCAATCGGCGGCCGCATATACAGACATCCCGGCGTTGTCTTGGCGCGTTCTAAGGCATCGACGCTAGATACGTACGCGAGGCGTGCTTGAATTTCGGCGAGGGTAGGAGGGTTCGGGAAGGAGGAAAGAGGATTCCAGCGGTTGGCGAAGGCCCAGAAGCCGGAGAGTGAGTCGCCGAATGCCTGTGGCGTATCGTCGTCGAGACTGCCGACGTCGACTGCGAAGATGACGTCTGCGCCTAGTGATTTCATGTTAGAGACTGTCAGATTGTCGACATAGCCTCCGTCGAGCAGCATACTGCCCTCGTCACATAGTGGCGGTAATAGTCCAGCCAGAGACATGGAAGCTCGGACATATCGCCAGGCGTAACCACTTGTGTGGATCTCTGATCTACTTTTGCTGATATTCGTCGTATTGCAGTAGAACTCCAGCCAGAAGTCTTCGATCTGGGTATTTCCGAAGGTTTTAAAGATGCCGCGATTGAACTCGTGCCCAGTAGTATATGATGCAGAAGGATATGTCAGATCCAGTGCGAACCGCCACATACTCGCCATGCGTCCTGCGAACTTCTTTGCGCGGCCGTACATAGGTACTACATCGGCATCTCGAGCATAAAGAGCACCAATAAATGAACCAATGGAGGTCCCGCCAATGATATCGATAGGAATCCCAGCTTCTTCCAAAGCGCGGATGATCCCAATCTGAGCTATGCCACGAGCTCCTCCACCTCCCAAAACCAGTCCGACTGACTTGCCACATATCCGTCTAGCAATCCGGTGAAAGTCTCCCTTAAAGGGAGTGTCCGCCGAATATAGTGGAGTCTGTCGTACTTTGCGAGACGTGTATTTTTGAATTTCTGCCTGGAGCACCTGTACACGCTGCTTTAACACAGCTCCAAACTTGCTCGACTGGGAATGAACTGGGACTGAGCCAGTTCTGAATGCCATCTGTACATGATGATGGCCTCCATTAATCCAAACACGGTTGCGTAACCATGCACGAGTGACGCCTGGAGGAGAGAAACGATCTGAGTGTAGCAGGACAAGCTCTTTCCTGGCTGTAGTCTTCATGCCCAGTAAGAATCGCTCGTACTCTCCAATGGCAGGTGAGCCTTCTGCAAGGCCCACGAGGAGAATGCAATCAGCTTGGCTGATACAAGTTTGCGTCCAAGGAGCGTTAACGTTGGTATCTAGGAATCATCATTAGCACATGAGTTTTCTTAGCTGTGAAAATAAAGATGATGTTGCATGTGGCATCAGTCAAAAGTGCGAAGTTGTTTCCTCATTGTAGGACTCAGAATCGTCAAATTGGTAGTCATCATTTTCCAGGCGGGATCAAATAAATGTTGAGACATACCTGCAACATAGATCACCAGGCCATACTTCTCTTCTAGATCTGCTAGGTATTGTGACAGCTTCAGCTTTCCCATACGGCTGAAAGCATGTCTACCCAGGTGATTGAAGATAGCGGCATGGTTCAAGGATGTAACACCACCGACGGCTCCTATTTGTATCAGTGCAGCCATGAGCCGGCTTGCGAACTCAACTACTGGTACCCCAGCTGTGACAGGCAGTATAGTCACAGTACGTAGATTGATAGTCGAGGACACCTTGTCGTTGGTAGCAGCTCCTGTTTCCTTCTTGCCCTGTAAGAAGACGGGATCTTCGATCAAAGCTCTCATTCGCGAAGCAATAATCTTGGATATCTTGATCGTTATACCTGGATGTTCTTGTGCGAGACTGTTGAATAAAGTTTTCGGGAATTTCGCAAGTTCGGTATCTCGTATGGCGTGGAGCGTGGCAGGTCGTGCGGACTCTGTCATGACCTCTAGCTCACCAACACTCTCACCCTGACCAAACTCGCCGATAACCTTCATGCCTGCCTCGTCATGATTCTGCACAAGGCGCAATCGTCCATTGAGTACAATGTATATGGCATCGCTGTCATCTCCTTGATGATAGATGACTTGTCCAGCATTGACTTGTACCCATTCCAGAGCAAAGTCAATGTGAAGAATCAATCTCGGCAATAAGCTTGTCAAGCGTTTTGCCATGGTCAACAACACAACTGGGTATTTCTCCACAATCCTTTCCAAGGAAGAGCGAGGTAGGAATCCAACATAGACATCAGTCTTGGCTACCACATCTATAAATGATCTGTACGCTGAGATAGTCCCGATGTAACCTGCTATGCCACCAGGCTTGATTAATGCCAAGCTCTTATTTCCTGAGCTTTTGCGGCATTTGCCAGAAGAACTATTGGATGCTGGCCCGGATCCAGACCCAGACATGCGGGACGAGGTGGCACGCGTGCCAGTGCTAGGAGCTAATGTCTCATCTAGACTCTTGGATGAGGTGCCTTGACGGAACTTCTGTGCGAAGACCGAGGAATCGGGGGTATCATCTGCTGGAACACTTACGTCTAGGAAGCCATCTATAACATAGTATAGTCCGGGATTTCGCTCTCCTTGCTCCACGAGTACAGAGCCAGCTGGAAAGAATACAATCTCAATCTCATCCTTCAAATCATGAGCCAGTCCTTGAGTGCTCGGAAAGCCACCAGTGCTAACACCCCCAGACGTAATTGACTCGTTATCGCCGTCAAGGGAACCTTCGTAGGGGTCAATGAAGCCGAAGGCATTGCTGCTGAAAACCGCCTTTTGCCTCTTTTGATCGTAGGAGACTAATCTAGGAGAGGCTTCGACAGAGTCCGACATCTTGAGGGCATTCTTCGCATTGGTCAGACCTATAGCTTTGAATATGCACTCTAGTATAGAGCTTCGAAACATTCCGTCTTCATCAACGGATTCCTGGCGATGCATCATATTCCGCGGGTTCAGCGGTGGAGCAAATGGGGTAAAATTTCTCTGCCCGAGTGGACTATGAACATCGTGGTTCCATACTTCAGGACTCTCGGACTTCATACCTCTCCTGCGACCTCCAGTACGAGACATTTGAATATTAGTCAAAAGATCGCCGGGGCTAGGAGCAACACCTGCATCATTTTGAGGTTCAGGCGGCTCAAATGTGCTCTTGGAGATAGCTGGAGGGACTTTGTTTGTCAATGCATGCAATGTCGCTTCCTTTCGCAAACTCGTACTCGACCTTCGCCTGCGACCTTGACCAGCATTATGCAGTGCAATACCCTTGCTCCCATCTACACTGTTCTTGCCTATTCTCTCCCTTTCGCGGATAAACTTCTCCTTCAGTCGTTCTAAGGCAGCACCTCGCAGGAAGTCAGGCAAGTCGTAAGTAGTGTACTTGTTCATGTGCTTCTCAGTTCGAAGTACTTCACTCGTAAGTCCCAGATATGAATGACCTGTCGAGAGTGTCACTCTCTGTAGTCTAGTCAGGATAACCTGTACAATATGTGCAGTGGCTTTGGGATAGACTCTGGTCAGACGTCTAAAGGCGCTAGCTGGTATGATGGCAATGGTGGTATCGACGGTAGCTCTAGCAACAACATCCGGATGGACAGAAGTCGTCTGTATCCGCCACGGCATGGGCCGTTGTTTTCGCGGGGCTTCTGGCTCTGGTACATCTAAGGATAGAGGAGGAACTCTATGGAGAAGACCGGTCGCACTCTTCGAACTCGCCAAAGTTGATGACCTCCTGTGACCAGCACTCGTTGGCTGATCTGGGCTAGGCATGCCGTAGAAAGGACTAGTGGGCATTGAAGGTGGAGTATCTTGATCCCGTCCCAGATTCAAGCCAGAACTGGACGAAAAGTGCTGATGGTTGTAGCCTGAACTTACAGCTTCCGAATCATAGTCATCTGCACTGCGTCTTAATTCTACGTCTTCTGTAAACAGCGACAGGATTGAGAAAAGTGACGACATGGGCGCCCCATTCTTTACTTCGGTGAGAAGCTGATAACCTTGATGCCCCCCACCATGACCATGACCATCATCACTATCCGAGTCGTCTTCGTTATATAGGCGGTCTGTGTTGGAGCTTCTTTGTTTTATCGATGACTTGACGAAGATCTCCACCAGACCGTCTACAACCAGGCAAAAGCCCTTCTCTTCCTCTAAGTTAAGGGTCTCTCCTGCAATGAGCTTTCTCGTTTGCATCGTTCGAGTCAACTCGTGGAACACTGGGCGTTCCAGATATCCAAACACTTTGATCGCGCTCAAGAACTCATCTAGGTAGTTAGAGAAACCAGATTTGGCGCCTTCTTCCTGTGTATCCGGATACAAATCTATCTGTGGATCTTTGCGCTGCGGCTCTGGTGGCAATCTGGTATACATGTTGAGGAATCTGTATCGCACGAACCAACTAGCCGTAGACACAAATGCTACCATGATCAACATGCTAATATCATATTAGCCAAAGTCTGCAGTCTTTTGCACAAATACTCACAGAGTTGTAGCATTCATGGTAAAAGTCAAGCTCGTTGAGAAGAAAGTGAAAAGAACAGTAGGCATGGTGATGGTAGAGAAGGTGATGATCCAATACAGGACACCTGGTAGGGCAAATATCAGGAACATGATAGCTCTGCCAAACATTCCAAGAAATGACCATGATTGCTCAGCTTGTGCCAAAGCTGCTTCCAATGCCATAGTGTTGGCAGAGCTATTACTGCTGGTGGCCAGCTCTGAACTGGAAGACATCTCCTCCGATACCAATGTTCAGAGAGATCTGAGTCGAGATGAAGATGCAGACCGCTCAATGACGGTGATTCGTTGTATCTTCTACACGACCTTTGACGTCCATTTCATGGATGAAGCCTACAGCACGTATGTACTGGTCATGGAAGCTGCTCTAGCATTGGGAGTTGCTTTTGACTCCTAGGTTAGCAGGTAGTGCATACGTATGTTCTGCCTCAATCTGAAAGATAGGTTGATGCACATTCCAGAATCTGGATCTTAACTTCGGGCCGGGGTTTTAGCCAACCCCACTGCAAAGCCGAGTCACGAGATCTGGACTTGGACTGGAATCACCCCTCCAATAAATATCTTGAGATGACTCTGATAGCAGCGTCAAAGACAAATTCTTGACGCCGAATCACTCGAAACACGATCCAGCTAGGTTTATACCGCAGATACTACGCTATCGAATATACAACATCGACAAGAGGGCGTCCCTACAAACCACAATACAGTCAGGCGCACTGCGCACCCACCGTCAACATGTCTTTAACAAACTGCCGGTTTTACGAGGAGAAGTTCCCAGAGATCGATAGTTTCGTGATGGTGAACGTGAAGCAGGTATATCTGCGATACAGAGCGCTCATTCTGTGCATGTGCTTATACTAATCAGGTTCCAGATCGCAGAGATGGGAGCATATGTCAAGCTACTGGAATATGATAACATCGACGGCATGATCTTGTTGTCTGAGCTGTCGAGACGGCGTATCAGAAGTATTCAGAAGCTCATTCGTGTCGGAAGAAACGAGGTTGTAGTGGTTCTAAGAGTGGACAAGGAAAAAGGTATGTTGTCCAGGCTATGGATGTGTGATTAGAGCTGACGTTGGTTTTCACAGGATATATCGATCTTTCGAAGCGTCGAGTCTCACCGGAAGATATTGTTAAGTGCGAGGAAAAGTATAACAAGAGCAAGATGGTCCACTCCATCATGCGCCACGTTGCTGAAAAGACATCGCATCCAATTGAGGACCTTTATGAGAAGATTGGTTGGCCATTGAACAAGAAATACGGACATGCAGTCGATGCTTTCAAGCTGTCGATAACGTAGGACATGCCTTACCCTCCCAGACATGGCATGTTACTAACCTTTGCTAGAAACCCAGATGTTTGGCAAGAGGTCACATTTCCCAGTGACGCCGTAGCAGAGGAGTTCAAGTCATATATCGGAAAACGTCTCACGCCACAACCTACAAAAGTCCGCGCTGATGTCGAGGTTACATGCTTTGGATACGAGGGAATCGATGCTGTCAAGACTGCGCTCCGAACTGCTGAAGCGAAGAACACCCCAGACAATCAAGTCAAGGTCAAGCTTGTGTCACCACCTCTATATGTCCTCACCAGCACATGCTTAGACAAGAATGTCGGCATCAAAACTCTGGAGGAAGCAATTGTCGATATCCGGACCAACATTGAAGCTGCGAATGGAGCCTGTGTGGTGAAGATGGACCCAAAGGCCGTTACTGAGAACGATGACGCTGAGTTACAGGCGCTGATGGAGAAGCGTGAGAGAGAGAACGCTGAGGTCAGTGGAGATGAGAGTATGAGTGAGAGCGATGAAGCAGCCGTTGAGACGATGTAAATGCGTTTCGGGAATATCAAAAGGGGCTCTATAAAAGCATAAGCATATCGATGCTGCATTAGGGGCATATAGTGCAGATAGACGAGCGAGCCATAAGGAAGCATCTACATCTATGCAAAAAATAGATCCATTGACAACCTAAGTGTCTTGGTATCGTTAAATATAGAGCCAAGGCTGAGCGAGATGACCAAGGCTGCGTACTTGGAACTTGACAACAACTTCAATTTGATCTGCAACCTGCACGAACAAAGCCCTATTCATGTTGCATGTCTCTGCTGTCTTGGGAAGCCGAATGAGAGCCAAGCTCACCATCCCCAACATAAAGAACTTCTCCTACGGTTCTTTCATTTTCCTCAGTTGGGTGCCCGCCATGATCTTCTTCAACACCCACGTCGGGGAAGTGCAATTCATCAACGGAGAATCCATGTACCCATATCTAAACACAGACTTCAATGAGACACAAAACAAGACTATCTGCTGGACCAACAAATGGAAGCCCACCAAGAACCTCCAACGCGGGATGATCGTCTCACTCTGGTACGTACCCATCACCTTCCTCTCGCCCAACTTTCCCCAAGCTTCCTAGGTTAACACTGTAATCAGGAGTCCTTATAATCCCGACAGAATGGCAATCAAGCGCGTTGTCGGCCTCGAAGGCGATATGGTTTATACCAGAGCACCATACCCGTACCAAACAGCAGTAGTTCCGAAGAATCATGTCTGGGTGGAGGGCGACAACAGGGATACGAATAAAACGATGGATAGTAATACGTATGGACCGGTTGCGCTGCCGATGATACAAGGGAGGATCACGCATATACTTTCGAGGAAGGGATTTGGCGAGGTTCCGTGGTGGCAGTTTAAGGGGAAGACCAGGGTGGTGGAGGGTAGGAAGGAGAGTGCGCCGCATTTTGATTGAAATGAGGATTCTGGAAAAGCTTGAACAGCTTATCAATAGAAATGAAGATGTTGGAAAAGCTTGGAGAGCTTTGATAAAGTACTAGAAATGTCTTTTGGAAAAGACAGTACTCGGCCAGATGGCTTAAGAATGGCTGATGGCATGGGTTTGAAGGTATCAAGAGATTCCGCCACACAGACAGCCACCTGTTTGGTATGGACATGAAAGATGTGAAGCTGGAGAAGCAATCAGAGCTTGACCTCTAAGGAAGCCATGACGAGACTAGCAATTCGTCTCACTGGGGAAATAGGGGACACGATTCCCCATTGATACCCGAGCAAAACGGGAAAGGATTTAGGTGAGCCAGGTGGTGTAGCAAAAGCAACGAATAGGTTATTGGTGTTGTGTCAAGAGCATAGGAGGTGCTAGCAGTGTCAAATGCGATAGGTATCTAAGAGTCCACTACTCTAATGAGAAAACTTTCATCTACTACAGCCACTTCCAGTCATAAAGCTCTCTTTAAATGCTCAGAAACTAATCGATATATGTAACTTTCCATTGGCGTGGTTTATCGGGATCCTGCCCATATTAGTATCCTGTGTACTTTTCCTTACTCTACCCACTTCAAAAAGGCGGCTGGAGAGGTAGCGGGCAATGCCTCTCTAGTGAGCATCTGCTTTGTATACTCTTCTGATGGCCAGAGAAGAGGAAGACAGCTTGTGCTGGTAGGTTCGAATCCTGCAGCTGCCACCCCATCATGCTCAAGTCAACAGCGTGGCTAGTAGGACAGCGGACGAACGACTCGCGCACTCAATCCCCAACGCCCTTAGGGCCCGACAACTCTCGCGCGGCTCCGGTCGTAGTGGCAGATGGGATCGTGCTGGGAGCGACCACGGGCGGTGGTCAGCATAGGAGGAAGGTGGCTACAGTGAAGCGTTCGTGCAAGCCGGCGGCAACTTCTCAGGGTTTTCCTACCTCAAC
>MU254085.1:0-31081 GCA_019669825.1 Calycina marina
CGCCCAATGGAGGAGGTTGCTGGTCACGAGTGTGATGAAGTGAGGTGCGTCTCTTGAGGTAGACGCCCTCGGCAACTGGTGCCAAAGCTGGGTCATGCCAAAGCTGGGTCACTCCGGCATAACTGTCTCTATGATGGACGGCTGGAACCGTGTATGAAAAAATCTATCAATGTATGGGCTCACAACTTGACAATGGAAACTTCAACAAACTCTGTACCTTGCGTAGTCACGATGAAGCTCGAATTCAACACCATTGATACATTTACTACGTCTCGATACAATGGAAACCCAGCCACAATCGTGAAATAGCCCGGTAACAGAAACTTCCAAGTCAAAACATATCTTCGCAATACATGGAAGGGGCTGATATAACGATGGGTATGTCACGGTATGTTTAGGGGTCGCAATGTCACGTGAAACGCGATCACCAAGCGTTGATCTACGCCAGGGGTTGATTCGTATATAGACACGATCCTCTCTCCCTCTCTTGTAGACCTGGAGACAATATTATCAACTCAAGGAAATATCCTCTAATAGCATTCCCTTGCTCCAACCCAACCCACACCCTGACAGGGACGCCTGACAGGGACTCCGTTGGCCAAGATATTGCGCATAGCTGAGTAACAGCCACGTAAAGAACACCTAACACACCCTTGAACCTCAAGAGTGATATTATGTCAAAGAGTTAGACGCTTTCTTTTGAAGGTCTAGCCTTGGAAGCAATACGTCAAGCCGCAGGAGTAATGCAACAAGGAGGTAAAAGGATCACTCGAAATCAGACCTTTGAAGCGGTAAGCTGTGCTATTCCTGCAGATACAGCAAAGGATAGAAGGTCAATACTTGTAACAGAATACCACTCTTACGATGCTGGGATAAAGACTAGAACACTCCCAAGCGTGCTATGAAGCAAGTCACCAGGCATAAATAGCCTCTATCCCGCCACTTCAATACACAACACTTCAAATGTATAGTGAGACTACCCGGTCTATATTTTCTACTGTCACACATATCAGGTTTACCACGCGGTAGTAAGCATCAGCATGTCTGGTGAGATTACAGTCCGTGGTTCTGCACGGGTATACCACAGAATCTGAATTAAAAACCCTCCAAAACATTCTTGGATACACCACAGCTCGGTACGAGTAGGATGTATTTAGGAGGTGTAAGCTAACAGGAACACAAGCTGTGAAGGTCTTTTTTGCTATCTGCTTTTGCGATATTACCGGAAGGCGATGTTGATATCAACCTCTGGATATCAGTTGGCGAAAAAGCTTGGTATGATGGGTCACTCTACCAAAAGACTGTATATCCCAGAAGAGATACTTACACCTAGCTGCGTGTCGCATACAGGTTGTAGGATGAGTAAGTCCTATATTTGGTATAGCTATCTAAGGCTCGGTATCAAAGCATCGTTAGGTCATAAAACGTAAGTGGAACTCGTTCCAACAGATCCAAAGCTCATACCAGTGACATGAGATCGAGTTGCGGAAGGCGCAGTCGAGCCAAAACCAGACGAAAAGCAGCCAAAATAGCATAATCTTGATCCTCGAATCTTTCAACACCAACTTCTACACACCGTTGAGCGTCCTCACAGGGGCTGAGGTAGACCGGACGACCCTTCAGAACCTCCTCCATTTTCTTTTCAGCTATCCTCCACATCTACCGGATCGCTCACACGGATACATCCGTACTCGACTATAGTGCGAGGATCATTGGTATCGTCGGATACATTATCTCGGCGTGTATCGCGAGAGATAGGTTGTCGACGATGAACGTCTGGCGACTAAGAGCATGAGCGTGTACTGTGGGCCCAAAACGGAGATCGACAATGTCTCACCTAGTCTGGACTGCGGTAGCGATCCCGACCCTTCTGATGCCTGTTTGATGGCTTCCGCTACAGGTCACTGTGGATTAATAGCCGCTCGCGCTCTTGCTTATCAAATCTGTCATTTGACAATGATACTCCAATCCCGCGACTTAACTGAACTGAAGATACTAACTATCGAAGTAGCTGACACTACCGTACCGGTAGCGAACATGTGACTGAATCGCCACGATGGAACAGCATCGTTTGAAGGTCTTGTTCGTTGCTCGTCGTTCCTCGACGAGAGCTTCAAGTGACGGTTGCGCCTGTTTATAAAGCTTCTTCATGCATTGGATAATTGAGTCTTCGTTCATGATAGTGGTGAACACGGCATATTCCAGTAAATTTTGCGAGCTGGGCTCCGGAAATCTGACAGAGATGCCGCCATCATTCATCTCGGAAGGTGGCAATGATTGGAATCCCGAGAAATAATCTCCTGGCAACTTGATTATGGAATGGTGCCCACCGTCTAAGTGTCCACTCCTCGAAGACTTCCTTCCTGTCGAGGAACTTGACGTAATCAATTTAGCAAGTGTATTTCAATATATGACCTACCTTTCTAGGAACCTGTCATTTGTCCTGACGCTGATAAGGTTGTTGTCGAAAGAATCCCGAATGCGAATAACGCGTTCTTCGACTACTGACTGAGCATCCTTATCCTTATGATCCCGAGTAGCCTAAAGACAGGTATCGGCAGTGTTCCAACTTTGCGCTTTAGTAACTGCACCCTGAGGAAGTTCGCTATCTGCTTGTTGGTCTTGTATTTTGGGGTTCGTCTTGGCTTCCTCAGCTGCGGGCCGACTTTTGATGCTCTTTATAGAGCGTTCAATAGTTCCCAAGAGTCTTGGGGGATTTGCAGTGAGATTCTTCACCTCATTGGCTTGGGTAGTGACGAGTTTGTTCCTGTGCCATGGCTAGTAAGCCTCGCGAAACGCGAATAACCAATGCATTGTTTCTCCAGCTCCTTGAATATCTCATATCCAAGAACGCGTAAAGCCACTTCTCGGTATGTTCGATGCTTTGGAAGAACTTCATGATGTTCTTACGACCTGCAAGCCGAATCTGGATCAAGAACGTCGCAAGCAAGCGGTGCATGTCCCAATCTCTAAGCCCGCGGGAGGTGATGAACTTGGTGAACTTGGTTGTCACCGTTCCAAGCTTAGCGACTTCGGCAACGAAGTCGTGCGCTCCACTTGATTTAGCTAGGTCCGTCGCTATTATTGGTGATTGTCCAAAGTTGTCGTTTGTACAGCGAGGGTTCAATGGTCCGCAAACCACCTTATATAATAGGGAACAAGATGACAGGTCTGAGAGAAAATGGAGCGAACAGCGTATGTGATTAGGCAGGAATAGGCAGGGCTGAGGTTGATGACTTCTAGCTCATGCAAGCCCAAGGTAGCATGGACGTCTCAAACACCTCATTCAGCACTTACATTTGGACTTATCAGCAACGGTGCTGCTCATTCTATGGTTGCAGATGAAGCACAGGATATAGACATAACGAGATGCAAAAGAAAAGTCGAAAAAAGCCAAATAAACCAAAACATCGAAGGAATCTTATTGGCCTCGCCCGCTACAAACGACAAAACGTTTTCATTGTGCGTCCCCATATCGGATTCATACCGATATCAACTGCGGCTTTTACTGCTCAGTTATCTATCGGGATTTTTTGGTGTAGGCGTCATACCAAATTAGAGCAGTGGGGTTGTCTGAGAATTTCAATTCCAAAACCTCAAGCTTCTTTTGTATAGCGGGTGAAGCCCAGAGGATACTTGCTGGCTGTGTGTGAGATGATGGCTAGCTGCAGATCCTCAAACGTGACGGCCGGCAAGAGAAAGGGCTGAAGCAGATGTTATCTTGATCCGAAGGGAGCGCAATCAAGAAGTTGTGTAATATTTGTCCATTCTGTGCAATATGTATACCATGCCATTTTTTCTTCTACTATTAGATATTCAAAGAGAACGCTAGAAACCAGCCGGCTGCGGCTTCTCTGGGAATGCAGGTGCGTCTAGATTACTTCGGCAAGCACTCTTCCAGTGTGTGGGCGTGAATTTGTCTACAATGGTCTTGAACGCTCCCTGAAACAAGGGTTAGCAAGTGCAGCACCAAGATGAGGTAGGCGACTCACCAAAGTGCAGAACGATGTTTCACCCTCGAAGTGTTTTCCGGCCGGCTTGCATCCGGGGATCTCCATGACGCGATCATTGTATCGTAAGCGCACATAGTAACCGTCTAATTTCGATTTTTCGGCTTCCGACAAACTATCGATCTTCTGTCTTGCAATACTTGGCGACCCTTCTTCCGCTGTGCTTTTCCCAAACAGTCCGCTGAACCAAGACTTTGATGGGGCGGGATACTCAATTTTCACGTTGCCAAGCTGGGACTTGTTGACATCCGATATCTTGAACAACTCGAGCGCGATGTGGGAGGTGTACGGTGGCCATGGCTCTCCTTGGAAGGCACCTAAACTTGCGAGTACTGCAGCGAGTGTCGTGTCATGACAACCACTCATGGCTAATTTGACCGCAGTATTGCCATCTTCCTCCATGCCGTTATTCTTCTTTCCCTGCGCATTGCCTACCATGCGCTGGACCAAGTCGCCCATCAACCCACCGATACCGAGTGAGCGGTACTCTTCAGATTCCTGGTAACCAGAGAACCACTCTTCTACTCCAATCTTCTCAATGATTTTGCGACCCTTCTCGTCGTAGAACGCTCCTGGTAATCTGGTCTCAGGACCGTGCGCAAGCGTGCTATTGATCGTATCCATGATACCTGATAATCTGGGACGCCCGTCAACTGCAACTCTGCTCTCACCAGGCATCCATTTCTGAATGAGCTTGTTCAGATAGTCCATATCGGACGTCTGGTTCCAGCGGTCTGACGTTCTTTGAGCAAAAGCACGCGAAAGAGCTGCAAAGCGTCTGCAGTTTCCGTCATTCGGGAATAGAGTTTCATCAGCAGGCGCGCGAGTTACGATAGTAACTGGTGGAAACGAAGGGGCACGAGTGTCCGATGGATACTGTACGGCAGGTTTAGCACATCTTTTCGGAAATGGGTTTTAGATCAACTTCGACCGTCTATCATGCTAGCACCATTCAGAGGCAGATTACTCCGTCGTGTGCTAACAATGACCACGTGGAGGTTAAGGGCCAGAGCGGAGTTTTACTCACCATCCCCCAAAAGGCTTCCTGGAGTGATTCGAGGGCTCTTGGGATTGGTGTAGCTCGCAGATAAATCATTTCAGCGTTATCTACCATGGAAGGCATGAACTTTAGTTGATCAACATAGAGATGTCGAAGTCTGGTTCCCAATTGCCACGTTGACTGCCGTCCCTCATCTGTCAACTCTCCAAGATTGCAGACAGAATCAACCTCTCCTCTGGGGCCAGCCGCAAGCACTGGGCCATCATCTTCACCGAAGGTTTCTAATCGTCTCTTCCATTGCACTATCGGAGGGCAAACGTTAGAATGGGAACAGATATGAGACTCGATTGTTCCCAACTTGAATGGGACGGATTTGCCTCGGCATTTCCAAGAAGCAATTTTCATGGATTGGAGATCCTTTCAAGGCCTCGTCTGAGCCGCGCTGAGCTAATGGAGCTCTGGCTTTGGTGCTACTCACAGGAAGACCAACTTCCATCTTTGAGATCATCTACTCATACTCCATTGTTAGCCGCACCCTCAATATGGACTTCGGGGATTGTAATCATTTGTCTTGGGAGACATATACGTACGAGTTGAGCTCAACATCTTTCTAGACACAGAACAGTAAGGCCAGAACGCTGCTAAACCAGCATTCTGAAACCTGGCACTCACTGGACTGCGTTCTCCATGTCTCATAAGCACTTGAACAAACTGGAGAGAGAGCGAATCTGGATAGAGTTGTCGAAGCTCATCTTGGGAGTAAGGCGCTCTTGGCACTAGAGTCGTCATATTAGGCGTTGTCTACTAGCTTAATGAACGATAAACACATATAATATCAAGGAGAAGCAGGGTATATACACATTAGGTATGAGGATCGATGACACTCAAATCCACCGAATAGCCACAATGCAATACCAAGATTATCATGACTAATTGGCGCTAGCGGAACGCAGGGGCTGTCAAAATTGACCGTGCAGGGGCCTCCAACTTCAAAACATCAATAACGTGGTTTATCAAGGAATCATTTTTCCTTGGCATTAAACTTGGAATATCGATAGATCAGCTATTAATATATTATATTCACCAAAACTACTCGGAACCCAATAAACTAGATGTATCTACAACCTGTTGACAAGTTCGTACGTTATGACCAGCTTTTCCACAGATTCTACAATGTCACCTACACGGTTGCCTTTCCTTACAACTACCCCCGCGGCACGTACGCCGCGTCGTACCTGATCATCCCTCTGAGCTCTAGTGTTCTGTGCATCCTCTACTGTAAGTTCACCTCCCTAATGGATTCGAGTATTTTATTTTATTTTTATAGCTCTACGGCGTTTGCTTAAGGCTTCGTTCGCTGCTCGAACTTTGCGCATCTCAGCGGACAGAAGGATGTTCAGAATGATTTTTGAGTCTTGTAGAATAACTGAGATTACAGAACGTGGAATAATCGCGTTATAAAAGTAGGAAATTCGCTAAAACTGATCCGAGCCCTGATAAAACCACGTTAATACAACTTCTTTTCTACCACATTATGGCTAAACCAACGCCTCCTGATTCGCCTAAGAGGGGCAAATGCGATATTATCAAGCGCTCTTGTTTCTTTGATGCCTTTGGTTCCAAAAAGCAAAACAAAAAATTCCAGTCAGCCAGATCTGTAGAACGTTAGATTCACCCTGCCACCTGGCACAGCGCGTGGATGGCTTTCGCAACGCGATTTACTTGGATCTCCTGCAATCAGAAGGGCCAGAAAGCTGCTTCTAGACTTGGACGAAAGACCGAGGTATCTGCATCTGATATCGCAAAAGTAACGTACTCTCGAACGACCCCCTTTACGAACAACCATACCAGAAACAAGCCGAAATGCTCGGAAACAAGCCTTCTGCGCGTAACTTACAGCGCCATACTACCCGGAGTGGTGTGCCTCGTTACAAGAAGCCCTTTTCTTCTGAAATATTTTAGTCAAACAAGTCAAAACGCTCCGTTATGGCAAAGAGCAAGAGGAAGCGACCCTTACCTTCTGGCAATACATATGGCTTACGGATGAGCTTCACTTCCAGTCAGTAAAGCTCCAGAATGGCGCGAGGTATGAGCTACGTTACCCAGGGCAGGGGAGGTCTCAAAGAGTCCAAGACCTCTGATTGAGACGTCAGTATTCATGTAGCCACGGGAGTGTCGTACAACCACAAAGGCAGTCCCATTTTACACAAGCATCCAAAGAAGCCATCATATAAGGCCTACAAACCGCGTAGGCCACGAAAAACCATGTATTAAACCGATGTAGAGTCCAAGAAGCATGTGGAAGAGTGGGAGATAGCACAGCCAGCAGCAGAGGTATACCTAAAGGAAACGCCATGTCACAAGAACCTTATGCTGAGGAGATCCTTCCTATGCATATCCAAGAGATTAAGGCCTTAGAAGAGCGAAATAACCATAGATTTTGCCTCCCAAGAGGATGAAGATCCTTCGCACGGGAATAGGTCTGTTAATAAACCGTGTCCGCGTCTTGAACGTGATGCAGATCTTAAAATACATATCCATCTGGCACAATGGCCAGATCTGAACCCTATAGAGTCTATGGCAGATAATTAAGCAGCGATTACGAGGAGGGACGTGGCGTACGGTAGCAGAGTTTAAGGAGGCTATCCAGCATGAACGGGATAGAGTTACAATCGCACAAATTCGAAAACGTATTAGAGGGATGCCCTGGAAGTGTTGAAAGGTCCAGGAGCTTGAAGGGGGCCGAATTAGATCCTCGTTGTGGTGGTATCTATAACATCATCATTTTAAAATTTATCTAGCCCTTGCGCGGCCAATTTCGACAGTCCCTGTGGAAAACCTAAAGTTACTACCAATGGTCTTTCTTCAGCCTCTCAGCCTTCCTTTTACAAGATCGAAGTTCTGAATATCAACCCATCAAATATCTCAATTTATTACGGTGAAGGGTGTCATGACTACCCCTTATATATGTCTAGCATGTCGTCACAGAATACCTCGGATTTGGCTCCGGCAAGCAGCCCAAAGAACCAACACAACAGCAGTTCGACGACTTTCAACAATTCATGACGATCCTTTAAGATTTCTCGAGACGGACGCCGCTACTAGGGAAAAGGAAGCACCAGGGAAGACGCAAACCCAATGGACTCCTCTGTCTCGAGGGACTCCTACTATCGCTGAACCCCAACTTGAAGAGCTCTTCCAATCGACGATCAAGCCTGCGAGCTTTCTGACCACCACAATCAGTTCAACTACTGCATTGGCACCATTCAAACATGCAGAAACACTCAAAACAATGGTTGCGGAGGAGAAGTACTTGGCCAGTGAGACATGGGCATTTTTTTTAGAGCACTTTGGCCCGAGTGCTTGGGGAGAAGGCACCATCAGTCGAGCATCTATACCATCATATCTGTATGCGAGGAGGGGAGGATATACCGGTGTTGCTTTGGTGAACAAGATTATGAAGGCAAAAGCACTGAACCAACCTTCAATTCCATCTCTCACAGAGGTGCTGAGTGTCTACGCCCAGCTAGATATCATGAACGGCAACGATACCATACAAGCAATGTACAGTTTGGCGAGGCTAGCTGTTGAGCAATCATCAGAGGAACATGTTTTAGACTTACTCGGGTCCTGGCATATCTTCAGCAGAACAGACAAGGTGACCAGGACATACAAATTTGAAGACATCTCGCAGCTCAACTGGTCAAACTGGCCCTCCCACGTCCCCTCACCAAACATAAAACACCGCACTAAGAAACATGGAGTTTCAGGCGCTTTCACGGCTTTCTTGCCCATTAAGCTATACTTTAAAGGTAACGATGGGATCGCTGCTCTGGCACTTACCATATTCTCGCTTGTGTCTAGTGAAATATTTTCTACTCACGAAGCTGCCCATAACGCGAAGCCTTTCCTGACTGTTGTCGCGAAGATCATAAATGCAGAAGTCCTGCAGTTAGAGAAGGTTTTGTCGAATGTCCTGTTGGATCCGAAGAACGCCCTAATTGAAAACTACTTACAGAGCCATTGGGATGAAATAGCAGGACAAGCGAATGAGTGTGCTACTCCTGAGGCTTATCAGCCTGTCGAACAACCTTCAGACAGTCAAAGAGTGTTCGTTAAAAATCTCCCAAGGCTTGAAGATGCTGTGCGAAGAGTTGATATCCCACAGATAGACAAGATGTGGTCCGATATGGCTAAGCTTCCAATATACACGAATGATGATTTTGGTCCCCGGGGGACCCTTTCCGGACAAATGTGTAATCAGTTTATCCAAGCATATATGTCGTTAAAGAAGCCTGACAGAGCAATTGGTGTCTGGAATGATATGATAGATACCGGCTTGACTCCCTCTTTGGCGTCATGGGACTCCATGTTGATCGGCTGTAAGACGTCGCGAGATGCCAAGGCTCTGGAAGAAGTCTGGTCAAACATGGAAGCTGCAGGAGTGAACCCAGACATACATTGTTGGACGTCAAGGATAAGCGGCCTCTTCGAAAGCAACAGGACGTCCTGGGGAATGGCTGCATTGGATAGCATGTCGGCCAATTGGCTTACGAAAGCAAGAGCGCGGTATGGTAGAACGAGAACGACCGCGGAGCTTCGCCATGTTGGCGATCTGGAAGGTGCTGTCAAACCCGCCATACAGGTTATCAATGCTGCAATAACGGCCTTGTTAAAACGGTACAGGGAGGACGATGCACATCGTGTCCTGGCGTGGGCTGGCAACTTTGGCACCAAACCGGATGTCATCACTTACAATACACTTCTACGCTTCTTGATCCGGCAAAAGAGGACCAAGGAGGGCATGTCAATTTTGACACATATGAAGAACGATGGTATTCCGGCTGACGTGGCGACTTTCACCATAATTTTGGAAGAGACGTTCCGGAATGCGGAAGAGCAGACAGTGGAACAGCAACATGAAGTCCTGGCGAGTGTTTTTGCGGAAATGGAGGAAGCTGGTGTCAAAGCGAATACGCAGACATACGGCAGAATCATTTACCAGCTCATGATCGGTGGTACAAGTGATCTCACTGCCGTCAACGCTGTCCTGGCAAGAATGGCCCGTGAGGGGTTAGAACCATCAAGTTACATTTACACGATCTTTATCGAATACTACTTCAGACAGGACCCACCCGATGTCGATGCTATTCGGGGTCTTATTCAACGCGTTAGGGAGAAGGATGATGGCAGCGTAGATCACATATTCTGGGATCGTGTCATTAATGGCTACGCTGAGATGGGCGACACAGCCTCAGCTCTGCGAATATTAGGACAAGTCAGTAGCACAAATTTGCGAAAGACGGCTGATATCGGATATCCAACCCTGGAAATCGTGGTTAGCGCTCTGGTGAAGAATGAGGAGTGGATGGCTGTGAAGGATCTGGTCAGAAATATTGCCATAGATACTGGTGGGCCTATACCTGAGCATGTACACGGCAAGAATGGCCAACATAGGTTCTGGAAGGTTGTCCAGGCCCTAGACTTGTCGGAGGCATGAAATTATGGCATATATACAGATGCACCATTTTTTGATACGTAGGAAATAGACGAGACAAGACTTGGCCGTCATATACTGGCAGGCAGGCATCGTGGAAGTTTAATACCGTAAAGTCCTGTTCAATGGCACTCTTAATACCTCACACTGTCTAGAACAATTAAAATTTGAAGAGTGCTTTAATTCTCAAGTCACTAACGAGTTTAAACAAAACAGAGAGGTACGAGCTGAAACCCACATTTTATGGTAAGCGTGGCGCATGCATCGAGCAGATCTATTCTATATCTCTCCAATAATGGAGACTAGGACGCAAACCTAAATGCTAAACTCGCTCAGCCATACCATTGTTCAAAGTCACAATGATATACCCTAAAGTCTCGATGGATTTGGAGGCAATGTTGAGGGCTTCGACCCTTCAACCACCACGCCAAGACCAGATCCCACGTCAAGCGCAGTCGAATCCGCAACAAACGACTCGTCACCAGAAAACCTCCTGCAGTACAAAGTCAGTACCAAACTCAAAGCTTGCAAGGCTCACTCATGAATCGGACTTACCATCCCCTCTCTTCACCGCCCTTCAAGAAGCTACAGTCACCACTGACTGTGAGATTCCAGCCACCACCAACACCCGAACCATCTCTCCAAGTAGGAACCGCAGGAATAGGAGTCTCCGGCCCCTGCCATTCCTTCTCGGGAAACTTCACACCATCATTCGTCCTCCTCTCGAAGGTCGAAAGACCACAAGTGAAAGGTCTGAAGTCCTCCTCACCAACATCCTCAGGCATACGTCCCGTCAGTACTCTCCCAATTGCAATCAACGTAGCCGCATGCGTGCACAGGACTATCGCTTTCACCCCCTCTTCATCAGATTTCTGGATAATTCGGATCAGAGCATAGGCCACACGTTCGTGTAGTTCTTCGATGGTTTCGCCGTTGACGCTGGGTTTGATGAAGGGTGTGTATGTTTCGTCGTAGTGCGAGAAGAGGGGCTTGAGTACTGATGGCGTGGCGGGTGATGGATGGTCAAATCTTGCCATGCCGTACCATTCCCCTATGCCGTTCTCGCCGCGGATTTTGACGGTCTCTGGTGAAGTTGCTGTTGGAGCGATATTGCGGACTGTTGGGGTGATGGTCTGGAGGCATCGATCTATCTAACGTCAATGATTGGGACTATATGGGTACGTTTTCTGGTCCAGCTTCATATCCCTCAATCACAGTTCTATCTAGACTCTGAACCAGTCTTCCGCTTCTGCTAATCTGACTGTAAATAATACTCGGGTGTGATTACGGTGTCTCCCACTTCTGAGACTCCAAAGAGCATATGTTGCTGTCGTCATAACACTTACAGAATGGAGAAGAATAGAATCTATCTATCGGTGGATCGAGAGTTTGTAAGTGCTCAGCGAGCTGCTCAGATTGCTCAACACCATAGCCGGCCAAGGCAGGATCGCTGGCTATACCTGTCGGTGAAGGTATGTTTGCGGTGTAGCTGTAGCCAAGATTAGCTATATTTACAGAAAGTTTCAATTGAGGCGTAGGCATAAGTGACATACATTCCAGTATTATGATCGACTACCCAGTTACTTCTGAAGCCATGCCTCGTGAGATATATCGTTTCCAGTAACATTTGAGATATTAATAGAGTGGGAGATAACGTGCATGTGGCAAGAGGATTTTCTTAACACCTGGTACCTCTGTTTGGCAAAGAGCTGTCGATCTTACCTTTGCTGCTCTGATGTGATGACAGGCTCTTTGAACTTCAGAATCGTCCTTATTTTGTGAGTATTGGTACAGAGAAAGTTGGTGTGTGTGTGTGTGTTGCTATTTTACGTCCAGTAAGCACGTGCTCAAGACACGTGTCCAGGGAACCCTACGGATCATAGGACGGCAGGGTAAGAAGGCCAATGGGGTTTGAACTAGTCTACTAGTCTACCAAAGATATTACACGTTGGCCACTTTAATACAGTTCAGCAGCCTCCAGAAGGTACTCTCTTGCGAATGAGTATGTTTACTGCTAGCTTGCAGCTGGTCCCTTCGGTGACTCCTTCCCCGTCGTCCCGCTTTCTCCACCCATAACAAAGGAAATAGATCGAAAATTTGATAAGAGGTGTTTCGCCGTCCTTCCTTTGGCCAATTGCTTAGACGCTTTCCTCTCCCAGCACATTCGTCACTCCCTCTCATACCTCAAATCACAGCCCGCTAACATCCTTACGCCTGCCTCTGCAGAAGAGTCCCTCTATTCCCCAAGAACGGGCTGGTGCAAATTCAAATATGCCTCTGGAATTCCCTCTGGCTTTATGTGTGACTCTTGAATTATGACGGCGCCCAAAACGTACTGGAATATTTTGCACGAATAAATGTCCACTAGCCTTAGATCGATATACTGAACTCTAATCCATGTCAATCGATTCTCCTTTTTCGAAACTAAGCCGTTCCCTACAGTTCTCCATATCTGGTGCAAGCCGTTGACGGCGTCAGCCCAACAACGCCAGAAGCGTACTAGAAGAGCTCGAGGGGCACCACTCCTCAACAACAGACATATTCAGAGCCCAGGTCCATGAATTGATGTAACATCTTCGGGTCAATGCATATATGAGGATAGCCGTTTATTTCGAGCTAAGAGTCGTTGTAGAAAAGAAAGGGGTGAAGAATCGTCGTCGTGAAAACTATGTACTACTGTCTCCCAAAACCACATGACCTCTTTTCTATCCACGTTGCGTTCTCTCTTCATCTTAGCAGAATGATTGAAAGTATTTTCGGTTTGTAGCCAGCACCGCGTACATGCAGAGAGATCCGTCTTCGTTGGCTTGGATAAGGAAGGCCTCAGTAAGTCAAATGGCTGATATGTCAGGCTGGGCGCTGCCGTAAAACACCAGAATTCGTGCCTGAGGTCCGTGCACTCGCTTATTTACCTCGACGCGTCGGAACCCTCTACCTTTAGCACCAACATGCCAGCCAACACGAGAGTTACTGCACGCGTTACTCCTAATCCTGGGCCTTTTAAAGGTCGCGAAGCTGGTACTGTAAAGTGTACTCGTTATTTTGCTCTTACGATAAACAAGACGGGAAGAAAGGGGTAGACAAAGTCGCGAAGGCGAATGGCACAAACGGAGGAACCGCAAGGCAATGGATCAAGCTACGGAAGGAGATAGGATCTCGCGCTTATAGAACTACAAGAAATACCTCTTCTATGCTCGGGTGGAAGTCAAGGATCTCGAAGGATACTTGTAAGATGCTGTTCGACCCTCGGCGCAACCCGATCCAAACATTGCGTTACGAAGCAATGATCAAATATCACGATCTACCAGTCAGCGGACGCCAGCTCCGGCATAAATTGCATGAGCATACAAAGGCCAGAAGTAAAATTGCGCCTTTATAAAGAAGGTTATCTCGGACACGAATCGCTCTGAATGCGTAGATCATGCGCTTATACACGAGGACAAATCGATTACACAGTTTTGGTCAAAAATTGTATTTATAGACGAATTCCATGTTGACCCAGCATCTTTAGCCACAGAACGAACAATTCGACAGGCAGGGACCCGATACGACGACGAGAACGTAATACAAAGGCCTGCTAAAATGGGGGTTTGGTTCCACTTTGCTGGATGGATTGATTGGAATGCGAAGTGCGAGAAGCTAGTCTTTTACAATGACGAGGAGAAACAGAAAGTAACTCCTGCATGTTCTAGCAAGCCTCGGCGGCGCCCGAAAACTGACACAGGAGGAATACTTCAAGAGAGTCGGAGTATGGGTGCTAATAAACCACATAATCGAGAGGTAACGGTACAGGGCAACTCGATGGCCCAGAATTACTATACCGAGAAGCTGCTACCTGTATATACCGGCACAGTTCAATCTCTGCACGCTCACGACTCTGGAGCCTATGTTTTACAGGAAGATGGTGACCCGAGTCACAGGAAGAGGAAGACCATGCACAGCGGCTCAAACAAGCGAATTGCATAGATGGATTATACTATCCTGCACAAGGCCCAGATATGAACCTGATCGAGGCTTGTTGGGATGTATTAAGTAGCGTTTACGCCGAAGAGTATTTCACTCGGAAGAGATTAAGGAGGCTGTGTAGGGAGAATGGGACGCTATTATGGTTGAAGAAATTAGAAGAGGGATATCAGGAATGCCTAGTAGGTGTAAATGACTGATTTGTAACGAAGGAAGGCCAATTAAGGAAAATTGTGGTAGTTACTAGCGATAATATACAAAATACTTGACCGCATGATTTTAGGTGGCCCGAGCGCCTGCCACGAATTCTGGCATCCACTGGTGGGAGGATTCAACCTGAGTGCTAATTTCTACTGTCCAAATCTTACGAGACTGGCGGACATGCTCCTTCCACGACCGGCTTCCTGTGGTACCGGAAATGTTACAATCGGCTGCTGAACACTTTACCCCAGAACTGCTATGGAACATTAAAGCTTGCTGCCACTTGCAAGTGGATATTCCAAACGTCTGAATACTCATCTCCGTACAGAATCTACAGGTTCTCTGGTCTTACGGGAGCACTAAGTGTGTTACTACAAACCATATGTAGGAGACAATCAAAGCACTGCTACTGAAAAACACTTCATACTTTGTATCGATCGTGTGAGGAGTGGTGTTGAGGCCTCTTCTGTTGACATCAATTCATGTCTAATGTACAGACATATATACACAGAGGTTACATCATCATATGTTACAAGACAGCCCATTGTCGATAGCCATCACTAATTAAGCATTACTAGAGGGCTCTGCATCAAGTTTTGCTATCCTTCTTTGTAGTTTCATATCTGCACTTATGTTAGTCGTGTTTATACTGGGAAGAAACACCCAGATAGCATACCTCTTGCCTCGGAACGCCCACACACCCCAATTACCACAACTGATATCCTGCGGATCAAAATCGTTCAAGTCCCATCTCATACTACGGAACTTGTTCTCTCCAGGCTCCATCAGAATATCCATTTCACCGCCATTGGTCTCCTTGATCCAGTCGATATCTCGTTGCATATCGTATTGAGTGTAACCAGTAACAATTACCGGGACCTTGGTCTCAAGCAATTTGGGCACCGTTTGTGACCACTCATGAGAGCTTGCTGGATGTCCGAATCCTGGATGGAAGCATACAAAGCAGTCGAAGTATGGATCATATGGGTAGAACTGGCCTGCCTCATGGAGTGTGTGATAGTACTCTACGAATGTACTGATTTTCATACCACTCGTTACCCGATCTTCGACGGTGGCTCCGAAGGGATTGGAGGGTGTCCGGTCGGGGAGTGGAAACTCATTATCTCTATTCAGCATGCTTTCTGGTCCTATGAAGATCAAGTGAAAAGTTGCTCGTGGGAAGAGATGGGTGAGCTGCACCCATACACTCCTTGGAAGGGACGATTCGGCTCTGGCACCAAGGATGAAAAGTCGCACAGGTGGTGGATTTGGTCTAAGACCTTTTATACCCATTCCAGCTCCAGACTTGGCGGGATGCAGTGTATATCTGAGAGCTACTCTTGTTAGAAACTGCTATATACATACCAACAAGACAACATACCACTTAAACTCTTTAGACCTTCCACGGTCAACCTGCCACCTTTCTTAATGTTATACGGACTGAGCTCATGGAGCACACTCCCAATTGTGACGGGATATGTCAATAGTCTGGTTGCCTGTCTCAGACTCCTCTCGGTATTCAGAGCTTCGAATTCTCTGGAGAACAAGAATGTATCCCAGTTGGTCATGTTCACCATAGCTTCCTCTATGTTCTCACCAGGGTACTCGAACTCTGGGAAAAATCTGCCGGATCGTAGGTCGTGATCATCTTCATTAATCTCCCTTAGTGCGTCGCATATTTCCAAATGCGCCTCATAGTCATCCGCCCAATGCTCTTCTGAACACGACACAGGTATTCCACAATCTGGGCACTCGAAGCCGACATGTTTCGGTGGGACAACTCCTGTCTTTCTTGCTTCGGGATCATTGGGATTCATGGGCATGCGGGTTTGGCGATGGTCTGGATGCGGACAATAGGCATTCTGCTTTATGAATTTACCTCGCTTCCTCATATCAGGCGACGGCGAGATTGACAATGGGTGGAACAAGTTGTTCGGTTGAAGTAGAGACCTGGAATTATCTGCATCCTCTTGCTGTGCGCCTCGTGCATAGCCTAAAGAAGAGGCAGATCTCCTATCTGCAGCTGGTCCAGATATACGTGCGTCTGCCATCGTGCTGGATGTCGTGCTGGAGACATTCTTTCGGCCTGTCGAAATGTCTCGACGTAATGCAAACTGTGTCGATAAAACTCGTGGAGCCGGTGTCGCTCTTGATGATTTCACAACGGTATTGAGACACCTGTGACAGGTATAAGGCGTCGGAGGGCGCATACTTTCTTGTCAATTCCTTTTTCGCTGCGCTGAGAAACGTTAACATATTTCCCAAATGGGTGATACAATGCACCTAGCTTGATGTGGGTCCTCGTCTACGCTAATATATCTCAAAATTCTCGAGATATATTCCAAGCCCACACCACGTCGGTTTTCCACCATAAACAACCACCTCGGTGGACTCAAACAACAGTAATTGAAGCTTCGCAGGCTTTCTGCGTTGCGGCGACGAGATGGCGACCACTTCCTCCATGTTCATGTATAGCTTGACCGTGCAGCCACCCACAGCGGTCGCTCAAGCTATCCTTGGACAATTTGCTGGTACGAAAGAGCAACAGATTGTAACAGCTTCAGGCTCGCGTCTTACCCTTCACAGACCCGATCCTTCCCAGGGCAAGATTGTCACCGCCCTTTCTCACGACGTCTTTGGTATCATCAGGGCTATAGCAGCTTTTAGGCTTTCTGGAGGCAGCAAGGGTAAGTCATACAATCCTCTCCATTTGATCTCCACTTAGTGATTCGAAGCATGGTTGGCAGCACAACCTATACCACCATGAAGCGTCATCGCTTGGAATAGGTATCTACGGAAAATTGAGCTGCGAACTTGGCTAACAAAAGTGTGGCAGATTACATTATCATAACTTCGGACTCGGGTCGCATCACAATTGTCGAGTTCATCCCGGCGCAGAATAGATTTAATCGACTACATCTGGAAACTTTTGGTAAATCTGGCATACGTAGAGTCATTCCTGGACAATATCTGGCAGTGGACCCGAAAGGCAGAGCTTGCCTGACAGCTTCGGTGGAGAAGAACAAACTCGTCTATATCTTGAACCGTAATGCGCAAGCGGAACTCACAATATCATCACCACTAGAAGCACACAAGCCTCAGACTTTGGTGTTCGCGCTGGTCGCCTTGGACGTTGGCTTCGCAAATCCTGTCTTCGCCGCTCTCGAAGTCGACTATGCTGATTCGGATCAGGACCCCACAGGAACAGCATATGAGGAGATTGAGAAGAGCTTGGTATACTATGAGCTTGACCTTGGTCTAAATCATGTCGTCAGAAAATGGTCGGAACCCGTCGATCGCACAGCAAATATTCTTTTTCAAGTTCCCGGTGGAGGAGATGGACCAAGCGGTGTTCTTGTTTGTGGTGTCGATAACATCACATATCGTCACTCCAATCAAGAGGCTTTTCGCGTTGCTATACCCAGGAGGAAAGGCGCTACTGAGGACCCTGAAAGAAAGCGAACCATAGTCGCTGGAGTTATGCACAAGTTGAAAGGTGCTGCAGGTGCTTTCTTCTTTCTACTACAGACAGAAGATGGCGACCTGTTCAAGGTCACTATCGAAATGGTCGAAGACGATGAAGGCCAGCCAACTGGTGAGGTGCAGCGTCTCAAGATCAAGTACTTTGATACAGTACCCATTGCATCAAGCTTGTGTATCCTCAAGAGCGGATTCCTATTCGTGGCTAGTGAATTCGGCAATCACCAGTTTTATCAATTTGAGAAGCTTGGCGACGACGACGAGGAGATAGAATTTGTCAGCGATGGATACCCTATCGATGCTACTGAACCCTACACACCGGTCTATTTCCGCCCAAGACCTGCAGAAAATCTGAGCCTAGTAGAGAGTATCGATTCTATGAACCCAATGGTAGGCTGCAAGGTTGCCAATCTCACCCAAGAAGACGCTCCTCAAATCTATTCGATATGCGGTACAGGGGCACGCAGCACCTTCAGAACTCTCAAGCACGGATTAGAGGTTAGCGAGATCGTTGAATCGGAGCTTCCTGGTATACCATCTGCAGTCTGGACTACAAAGCTCACCCGCAGCGATGAATTCGACGCATATATCGTCCTGTCTTTCACCAACGGTACACTGGTTCTCAGCATTGGAGAGACTGTTGAGGAAGTCACAGACACAGGTTTCCTCTCATCTACATCTACACTTGCCGTCCAACAGCTTGGTCAAGACGGCCTCATCCAAGTGCATCCCAAAGGTATCAGACACATACAGGCCGATCGCCGTGTTATTGAATGGGCGGCACCTCAGCATCGATCGATTGTGGCTGCCAGTACTAATGAGCGTCAAGTAGCTATTGCTCTCAGCTCTGGTGAGATTGTTTACTTTGAGATGGACACCGACGGAACACTCGCAGAGTACGACGAGAAGAAGGAAATGAGTGGCACTGTTACATGTTTGAGCCTGGGAGAAGTTCCCGAAGGTCGTACACGAAGTGAATTCCTGGCTGTTGGCTGTGACGATGCAACGGTGCGAATTCTAAGTCTTCACCCAGACTCAACCTTGGAAAACAAGTCAGTTCAGGCACTCACCTCAGCACCCTCTGCCTTGAGGATTATGGCCATGACCGATTCATCATCTGGAGGTTCTACATTGTACCTCCATATTGGTCTCTTCTCTGGTGTCTATCTGCGTACTGTTCTGGACGAGATTACTGGGGAGCTGTCAGACACCCGAACACGGTTCTTGGGCCCGAAACCTGCGAAACTCTTCCAAGTCTCTGTGCAAGGTCAGAGTGCTGTGCTTGCCTTGAGCTCTCGACCATGGCTCGGCTACTCGGATCCTGTCACTAAAGGCTTCATGTTAACGCCATTAGACTACCCCGGACTAGAATGGGGCTGGAACTTTAGCAGTGAACAATGCACCGAAGGCATGGTCGGAATCCAAGGCCAAAATCTACGGTATGTCAGCACTAACTTTCTTTCTGTCCCTATCAGCTATGATGATTTTCTTATCGTTAACCTACTTACGTCCAACGAGACGCATGGTGATCATTTATTATAATTCCAATTGTTCCTTCTGAGCTACAAACACCCACTGCTTTGGCATCATAACATCGTTAGGGGCACATGTTAATAGAAGCTAGAATTTTTTCTATCGAAAAACTTACCGACAACTTACTGCAAGAATCCATACCGCTTGCTTACACTCCTCGCTGCTTTGTCCGTCATCCCGATCAGCCTTACTTCTATACCGTCGAATCAGAAAACAACGTTCTCGCCCCGAAAACAAAACAACAGCTACTCGCGGATCCTACAGTTACTAACGGAAATACCGCAATACTGCCACCAGAAGAATTTGGCTACCCACGCGGAAATAGTCACTGGGCTTCCTGCATATCCGTTGTGGATCCGATAACCGAGAAGAAAGTACTGCAGAAGATTGACCTCGAAGATAACGAGGCAGCTGTCAGCATGGCAGTAGTCTCTTTTGCAAGCCAAGATGATGAAGTGTTCCTGATTGTTGGTACTGGCAAAGATATGGTGGTCAGTCCACGATCATCAACTGCTGGTTTCATACATGTCTATCGCTTCCTCGAGGACGGTAAGGAGGTTGAGTTCATACATAAGACGAAAATTGAAGAGCCACCTATGGCGCTCCTAGGCTTCCAAGGACGACTTCTAGCTGGTGTCGGCAAAGCGTTACGAATATACGACCTTGGTATGCGCCAACTCTTACGAAAAGCTGAGTCCGTGGCTGTTCCCAACTTGATCATCGGACTCCAAACTCAAGGTAGCCGAATAGTAGTGAGCGACGTGCAAGAAAGTGTTGTTATGGTCGTCTACAAATTTCAAGAGAACAGATTGATACCGTTCGTGGACGATACGATCGCGCGATGGACATCATGCACGACTATGGTGGACTACGACACTGTGGCTGGAGGTGATAAGTTCGGAAATCTGTGGCTAGTCAGATGTCCTACGAAAGCCAGTGAAGAAGCTGACGAGGAGGGTTCTGGTGCTCATTTGCTTCATGAACGCCAATATCTGCAGGGAGCTCCCCATCGCTTATCGCTGATGGCTCACTACTTCACCCAAGACATACCGACCAGCATCCAGAAAACGAACTTGGTAGCTGGGGGACCTGACTGTTTACTTTGGGGAGGTTTCCAGGGTACGCTTGGCATACTGATCCCCTTCGTGAGTCGCGAAGATGTGGACTTCTTCCAGAGCCTCGAGCAGCACTTGAGATCCGAAGATGCACCACTTGCCGGAAGAGACCATTTGATCTATCGAGGCTACTACGTGCCGGTGAAGGGAATGATAGATGGAGATTTGTGTGAACGATATACCCTCTTGCCTAAGGACAAGAAAGAGATGATTGCCGGCGAGCTGGATCGATCAGTGCGGGAGATTGAGAGAAAAATTTCTGATATGAGAACGCGATCGGCGTACTAGAATCATCATTTCATGGTTGTAGTCTACTGTACACTACAATTATATGAAATTCTTTAGCGTCCTCGAATGCAGATAGCCAAAAATGGCTCTATTACAATCACTCATCTCTGTTCAGTGAACCTCCTCCCAATTTCCTTCGATGTCTTACCCTTTCCCTTTATGTTCGCCACCATGGGATGTTCCTTTTCCCATCTACTATCATCCCGATACGCTTCCAGCGCAGCATCGAAGCCGTAATCTGCTTGCTCTAAATACAGCAAAGCAATGTCGTAATCGGAAACTTTGCAAGCGACCATCCATCTCCTTACAGTTGCCTTCCGCCGCTCCTCCTCCTCACCCTCAACAGGACGTGGACTCAAACTCACTCCTCCCCTATAGAACTCCCCGGGGATCAACGCCGTCCGCCGCGCCCCCAGTAGATAATCTGCCGATAGATTGTTTTTCCTACGGAGTGCCGCCATAGGCACATCATAGCGGAACGAGAGCGAGGTGAGAGTGTCGGTTTCGTGGTCCAGGAAATGTAGGACATCTTGGGCTAGCGGCTCCAATTTCTCTGCCAATATTTGTGCTTGGGGGGGGAGGGAAGAATAGGGCGGTAGTGCATTGGATAGGGGGGCATCTGTATACGCTGGCGGTTTCAAGGAAGAAGCGGTAGGTGGTGTATAAGATGGCGGTTCGCGGAGCCCTTGTGCGAGCGACGAGGGCATTGTGGACATTTGGCAGAAGGGACAGTATGTTGCGAAGCTCTCATTCTTCTATCCTCATTGTATCAGCATGGAGATCTAGGGATATGGTGCTGGAGGAGGACGAACAGCTATGCAGTTGCCACATATTGTCCTGTTGCAGCAGGCGAGCTTCCTGTCGTATGCGATGGGTTTCTCAGATTTCTCGGAGTAGATGGGCTGGATGTTACGGAGGAGGAGGGCACAGGTGCAGCAAGCTTCTTCCATGATCATAGGATGTGCTGGAGGTTCAAATAATCTAGGGAATACAGTACGAGAGCGAGTACTTTTCAGTACATATGACGATGGGATATCGATAGATCGATCGGCGATTAGATTAGATTAAATCTCGCCGTTTGCTTTGTTCTCAGCCCATTTGATTAACATATTCTCACACTTCATGGAACTCTACGTCTTATGGTCCAAAGATCAGCCGCAGTCAATAGTACATCCAGACATATCTTCGATACCGTACAGTACAACCAACTAATGGCAATTTACATCTGGTATCATTCATGCAGCCCAAAACATGGATAATCTTTTCACACTTACGACAGCAAACGGGAAGTAACAAATAGAATTAGACCGATAGATGGCCACGACAGGAAGACCTGAGTGTAAGGCTGTATATTGGAAGCATTGCTATGGGAGGGCTTTTTTCTTGACTCCCTTGGACTGCTTTGGAGTTCTGTTTCGCAAAACTTCAACTGCAGTTTCTGCCGTTCGAGTGAGAGACAAAGTCAATACTAATACGCCAAACACAATCCAAAGTTTACGTGTGTAACCTAGACTGACGTTGGAAATTCCTGTAATTTATTCTGCTGTGAAGCTAGATATGGTAGATGAAAGAAACGAACTGTCTGGCTTGATCGTCTCAATTGGTACAACGTACTGGTATTACACTAGTCTAGACAAAGCCATGTGTCAAAGCCATGTGTCAGGCAAGGCAATGCCATCTTTCTTGGATAACATCAACTCTTTCCGGCAACCATCAAATAACGCCGCCGTAAAGTCAACGAAGCAGTCCTATGCAACTCCCCATTGTTAACGCCAAGACTATCGTGCGCATCAATCGCGCCTGCCCCAGATATACACCAGCGACGACCTACTAGTCATCATCACTCTGCGCTCCACTGCTTCCACCATTTGCGTACTGTGAACTCTTCATCGTAAGCTTAAGCTTCGTTGGAGGTACAGGCGTTCCTTGAGTGGTTGTAGGAGCTGTTGAGCCTCCATTGCGGGATTCCTCTTCACCAAGTTCAGGATGTTCACTGATCTCCTCTCCAATGTTTGTCTCCAAAGCATTCTGTTGTAGATTAGCTATCGTTCGAAGTCCTTGACACTCATTAGACTTACTTGAATTATGACCGCATCGTTGAAAATCATGCTGCCGTCCTCGTTGTACGTTTTAGCATTGGTGGTGAGTAGAGTGATATGGGTTCTCAAATCATTGAGACTAGCCAGCTCGCCCTTCTTGATCTTCTTCTCTATCTGTTTCATAGATATTGGTTGAGCAATGAGCGAGTAGTAGTCTGGGTAGTCCTTCTTTGGTGGAAGTGCAACGAAAGGACCAATGATTAGTCGAGGGCCAGGTTCCTCTCCATCATCATCTGATGCTGAATCGCCTGGCTCCTCGAGATCCATCAAATGATTGTATATTCTGCTCAGACTCGCTTGCAGAGTGATTCGATATTTAGCAGCTTCTCCGTTGACGGTAGAAGCTTTGGGACGACCAGGTCCGCCACGCTTACGCTTAGCAGGTGGCTCATCGTCAACCTCTTCTGCCTTGCGCTTCTCCACCTTGCTAGATTTACGAGCACCACGGCCCTTCTTTGGTATAGGCTCTGGTTCCTCTACCTCAGAACCACTATCGTCAGAAGAAACCTCGAGAGATCCAGCAATTTCGCCAGATCTCTTACGTCTGTTGAGCTCTCGTCGCTCCTTGCGAGCAGCTTTGCGAGCCGCAGCAGCTTCTGGAGAATCCTCGTCATCATCGACTGCGTTGAGCCACTGCTCTTCGGTGAGACCATCATCGTACTTGACTCGTGTGCGTTCACGAGCGCCACGGCCTTTGACCTCTTCTGGCTCATCGGATATCGGGTTACCATCAGACATGTAGATCTCAGGAAGTTCACTCTCCTGCATGAGACGGGGCATTGGGTTTCGTCCCTTGATTCCGTATATCGATTCCTTGGCTCTCTCCTGGTCCATCTGACCAAAGATTTGAAGCTCCTCATCAGAACGAGCGAGAATCATGTTGAGATCATCATCATCCATCTCCTCTTGCTCCAAAGTTTCTGCCGCCTCTGCAGTCTCTAACATGACACGCAACATGGCGTCACGATCTGTTTCAGAGGATTTATTATCGAAACGACCAGCCTGAATGACTTTACCATCCATATCGAGCTTGAATTTGGCACGTTCCAGAATCTTCTCTTCGACAGAGTTGGAGCTGATAAGTCGGAGAATGCGAACCTCGTTCTTCTGGCCAATACGATGCGCACGATCCTGAGCCTGCAAATCCTGATGAGGGTTCCAATCTGAATCGTAGATAATGACGGTATCGGCAGTTTGCAGGTTCAATCCGAGACCACCGGCACGTGTGGAAAGCAAGAACATGAAGTATGGCGAGTCAGGAGCGTTGAATTCTTTCAAAAGCACGGATCTGTCGTCGGACTTCGTAGTACCATCCAGTCGCATGAACATTATACCGCGGTATCTCAAGAAGTCCTCCATGATGTCCATAATAGCAGTCATCTGAAAAAACATGAGCACTCTGTGCCCAGTCTTCTGATACTTAGGCAGCACACGATCCAGCAGTTCAAATTTACCTGCCGTGCGCCACAGAAGGTCGTTACTTGTGCTGGTGGGGTTCATCTGGTTCTCGACTTCATCGAAGACGAAAGGATGATTGCAAAGCTTTCGAAGCTGCATGATCATATTGCTCAGACCACGAGCTCCAGTCTTGCCACCTTTTCCGTCGCTGACAACCAGCTTGTTGTGTGTAACCATCTGCTTGTACAAACGAGCCTGGAGAGCAGAAAATTTGCACTTGATAACCTTCTCGGTCTTGTCAGGCAAATCTTTCTCGACATCCTTCTTAAGACGACGTAACAAGAATGGACGCAAGACCTTGTGTAGGCGACGAATAACGAGAATCTGTTCTTCTTCTGTGAGCTCCATCTTATCTTGGCCACCGGTGTTCGCGAAGGGGGTGTTGAACCATTCGTCGAAAGACTTGACGGACTTGAAGATTGTAGGCAGGACGAAATTGAGAAGGGCCCACAGTTCGGGAAGATTGTTTTGGAGAGGTGTTCCGGTCAAAATGAGACGATATCGTGTCGCGTAATATTGCGTAAGTGTAGCACTCAGCTTCGAAGACGCATTCTTCATCCTGTGACCCTCATCAATGATCATGTGAACCCACTTGATCTTGCTCAGAACGGGTCTGTCCTTGATGATGTATTCGTATGTCGTCAACAGAACCTGGAAGTTGCCGTAGCGGAGTTGTGATTGCTGCATCTTACGAGTGTTTGGGGGACCTTTGTAAACGATCTTATTTACGGAAGGAGCCCATTTCTCAAATTCGAGCGTCCAATTTGTGAGAGTACTGAGAGGCACAATGACCAGGAATGGTCCTTGTTGCCCCTTCGTTTCAATGAGGTAAGTGATCAAACTGATTGTCTGAATCGTCTTACCCAGACCCATCTCATCGGCGAGGATACCGTTCAAGTTGTTGTTATATAACGATATCATCCATTGAAGACCCTTGAGCTGATACTCCTTCAATTTACCACCAACCAGGATGCTAGGTTGAACTGACACTTCTTCCTTGATACGATGCGCAACAGCATAGTAGTCGATTTTGCGAGTATCGGCTTCCTCCTCTTCTTCATCAGAGTCCTCGTCTACCAGAAACTCGTCGGAGTGGCCTCCGTAACGCTCTGCTGCCTTCTTTTGTTGTGCCTTGACAGAAGCAGCGAGTTGAGACAAGAAACCATCGGTCTGGCGGAGCAGATGAGTAATACGGGTATCCTTTGCTTGGTCGAGCAATGCCAAGTACGCCTCCTCGTCGTTAGACTTCAATGCTTGCAGACGCTGCTTTGCAGTACGCTCAATTCTCTTCTGCTCTTCTCTCTCGATGTTCTGATGCTGAACTTGCATCATGCGACCTAACTTCTGCAACTTAAGCTTCTGGTTTATACCTGCCTGAGCGACTTCCCCGGCATGGTTAAGAACCGTCTGTAAATAATCCGTGTGTTTCTTCTTCTCCCGAACCTCGCGTGCATCGCGTTGCTGCTTCTCGAGCTTCTCCGTGATACGCGCTTCGCGCAATGACTGCTTCTTCATGCGCCGGTATTGGCTCCTATTTGCAGTCATCGCAAGGTTATCGTATTGAATCATCTGTCGGCCGACTCTCTCCCGCATAGCTTGTTGCTTGGCATAAAGACCCAACATCTTCATCTCGATGAGTGCCTTTACCTTTATAGAGTCATCGGGCGTAAGATTCTCTTTTCTGGTATCCCAATGAGCGCGATTTGCAGGGTACTGCTTGAGTTCGTTATAGCGGGCTTGCATACGATTGTAGATGATCATCTCGCGCTCGTTGCGAATCTTTTCGAAGTCAACACCTGAAGGCATGTAGCTTGGGATCATGGGGCGGTTCCCACGAATCTTGTGGTCCTCGTAGCTGATCCTCTCCTCTACAGAAGCAGTAGGCGGCTTGAATCCCTTGTATTCATGCACTTTTGGAATAGTTGCACCCTTGGACTTCGACGCATCATCTCCCTGTTCGCCCACAGCACCGGCTGTCTTAGCATCTGGGGTTGCAGATTTCTCCAGGGCTGCAGAGAGCCTCTTCTGTTGAGAAGCAAAGAGTGTTTGCTGAACATGTTGTGGGATACCCTGATTCTTGGAGAGAGACTTGAAAGCGAGAATTTGATTCTTGAGCGTACTCAATTGATCGGGCGAAAAGTACCCACTGCCAGCTGGTGTATTGCGCTGTACGCCTCCCTTTTGTAGACCTGAGTTCGTAGTCGATCCTGTAGATGTAGGCATTTGGGAAGTTGGTGATTGATTCGTAGTACCAGCAGGTCTTGATCCGTTGGCGCCATTTACTTGTGCCGCGTTTTGCTGGCTGGCCAGGTTTTGCTGGTTTTGTAGTGGTAGCTGATACATAGACCGCTGTTGCGAAAGTTGTTGAAGGACTCGCGACATCTTCATCTGCTCTGGATCGGTATCTGGAACACCGCTTTCCTTTCGCTCCTTATATCTCTACATTGGATCAGCCAATGCACTGCGAGACACATAGCTACGTTAATAGGGACGTCTTACCTGATAAATCTGATTGATCTGGTCACGCTGGCCAGGTATGAAACTGCCGCTACCAGGCTGCTGGACTGCTGGGGCGGACTGGGCTGAAGACATGTCTGCGATTTGTATGTTGTAATGCGCAGGCGCAGATAGAACGTGGTCAAGTAAATGATATTTCTATGCACATATCCTCGATCGCATCAGATCCCGAACAGACACCGAGATGGTAAGCGCAGAGCTGGATGTCGGCCAAAGAACGCGAGTGGTAGTGATGGCAGATCAAGGTAGTCGATCTATATATGTCGTGTTGATGTTCTCAACCTTATTGTAGATGAAGTTGGACTTGGCGCCTGTCTAAACTGTTCGTCCTGGCAATTAAGCCAATTATGAGGTGGCACCTTGATGTGGGCAAAAGCCGATTGTCAAAAATAGGTAGATTGATACCTGGAATGTGGAGGAGTTGAGTTCGGAGATGTCGGTGGGTGATTATTACGACTTGTAGTGGATGATTTTAGGTCCTAGCTCGTCGCGGTCGATGTGATCTGTTTGGCAGAGGTAGTGTTGTCGCGATATATTATTTTTGCCTGAGGCATGAAGCATGGAACTCTTAGCGGCTTGGCATATGAGCAAATTTTATTCTGAAATCATCAAGGTCACGGAACAGATACTGGGTCCGAAGACTTCAATATTTTTCTCTCTGAATCTCCGAATGATAGATGTTCTGCTTTTTATCGAGGTCGATACCTAGTCTAGATGGTAATCTGAGCTCAAGAGAGAGTAACGTTTGATTTTCAACAGTTCTAATACCGACAGTGGCTTCGAAAACATTGTCGCTCTAGTCGACAACCACTAAAAGTCAATTTTAGCACAGAAATGTTTGGTTTTTCCCAAACTGGAAAGACTGGATTGACATGAAAGAGATATGTTACAGTCAATCCCCGCCATATATTCTATGCAATGATGGTCGAAGGGGACTACCCAACTATCGATGGTTAGTATTTCATAACTCTAGTATCCTCTCGAAATTGAAATCCGACATGCTGTACTCGAAACAAATGGTGCTGTAAAGCACTAAATATAACTACGCGGTAACATTTCATGATTGATCACTCTGACTTCGATCTCTTGGTTTCGACAAGCTCCATGGCAAATCTACTGGCCAACGCTAGACGTTGTTGTAAGCTATTATAGTTTCGCTCTAGAATACATACACGGCTTTTGAGCTCGCTTCCCTAGGTTGAAAAATGACTACACTGTTAGTTTGGAAGGTTTCAATGGTTGCCTTGCTGAAGAAGATGTGCCAGTCTTTGAATTATCCTTATTATTACATCTAGATCTGATAAGACCATGTCCTAAGCTACGGTAGTTGTGGCGAAGTCCTTAATGCCTTTCTGAAGTACCGACTGGGATGAAGTGATGTATCTGCGCAACTATTGACAGATTGAAGTATCCTAGCTAGTATCAGTAGACTAAATCGCTTACGAACAGATTACCCCCCCTTTCGGAATCCTTGGGAGTTCAAGAAACCTTCACGCGGCCACCAGCGAGGAGCATCCCGCAGTATTAATTAGAGATTATTGCATTCATGTGACATGCAGTTTGCATGCTTTGTATTTCATTCTAACAACAACAATATGCAGGCAGACAGGCTAAACTCCCCAGCACCGTCAGACCCAACTATTCAGCCCATTCGCACTCGATGCATGTTGAATCTTATGCAGATGGCGAAACACACTCTTCCGCTTCTCATCTCCAGATCCTGTCTCCTACTCCTTCCTCACATTCGCTTCCTCTGATCTAGAAGACTGTGTGTTCACAGACTGCGCCGGAATCAGAGTGCTCTCCTTCCATTTCACTGTCTTGGCTGATTGATTCTGCTCCATGATGATCTGGGTGTTCCACCTTTTGCTAGGTCCCCCTTTGTGCTCTCCAAGTCGCTCGCTGGCCAAGTCAGGTTTGCTGAGCGTTTTGGGTGCACAGAGGTTGGTGAAAGCGTACTATTGTGTGAATACTTGCGAGATTTTCTCCAAAAGGGCGGCTTCTTCTGAGATGCGCTGCGATGGAAGCTGGGACGATGGAAGGGGACTTTGATTCTTGGGGTCAGTTTGTGAATCTCCTGGGACACCGGTGTAGATGCAGTCTCGTGAGGCTTCTTTTGAGCCTTGTCTTCGTCTCTTGACTTTCTTCCGACCTTCGCACTGATTTGCTTGTACGATGACCGATGCGATGACCTATGCAAAAGATACTGCAACTTACTCTTGAACTTGGCTTTAGAAGATCGGTGTGATAATGCAGGCGATGCGGGTGATGCAGGTGATGCAGATGATGAATTTCCGTTCGACTGATGCCCCAAATGCAACTTCTCCTTGCATTTAAACTTCAGCTTTGCCTTGACTTTCGCCTTGAGCTTCTCCTTCAGCTTGGTTTTCAGCTTGTTTGTAAGACGGGCCATATCATGCGGTGCTCGCTAGTAGGCGAGCTTTGAGGAGTACCAAGTTCTAGAAGGAAAGAGGATGCACGTCTAGCTGTGAAGGTATTAGTATCATAACACTTTCCGTACGGCATGGAAATAGGACTGACTCTCATTTCATATATCAATACTCATACTAAGCCATACTATCTGTCATTGCGAGAAACTGGAGATTAAGATCATCTCGTCCCTTACTTACACTTAATTGTTAGGTTCCTTCCATTGTTGCTTGATACCTTCCTACCAGGAAGGTGCCTATGGGTATGACTGGAATTGGGCTTGCTTCGATGTTGCGAACACCAGGCAGGCCAATAAGTGAGTAAGTCAGTGATCAGTTCAGATATATTTTGAACTGATTGACTGATCAGCTTGTAAGCTACTGAAAAGTTGGTACGCAAATTGAACCACCTCATACTTCTCCACTAAATCCAATAAGTCCCCATTGTTATGTGTTCTCAACGTAATAGCCCCCTATTCAGCCAGTTCTTGAGACACTCTTGTTGCCAGAGAAGCTCCCTTGACAGTTGCGAGCTCTCTGAGGTGATCATATGCGAGCGAGTAGAGAAGACTCTTTCGCACTCAGAGCTCATAGCAGGGATAGCAAGGAAGTCGTGCGTCATCTTTACCAGATCAGGCCAGTCATCCTCGCGAGATATCCAGTACTCTAAAGCACTCGAATGTCCAACTGTAGGTTCCTCCAGGTATTAAAATGGCTTATCTCTACGGGCAGATGGGCGCGGGGGATGAGTGGCAGTGGGGCCGATGAGTGGCAGTGGGGGCGATCTGGTTGAGGATGTCGTCGAGGTACGAGCTAGCTGTTGATGTAGATGCAGTTTCAACGTCCCAGTACACTAATCTTCTCATGCTTGCTTCCCCATCCATCAAAAGAGACTGCAATACGAGATTTGACCATTCGAACGTTCTTGATCATATGGGGCTCGGAGTATGCAGAAACCTCGTGAACCCAGTTCGAAATAGTCGTATGGGAGGATGAGAAAGCATTTATAGCTTGATGGTTCAAAATCTGAAAGACTCTCTTAAGGCGTACAGAGCTAGCTTTTCTAGCCTTGACCCCATCTAGAATTACCCACTCCATAAACGCGTTTTTATCAGAGGTCTCACTTTCTTCGGCAAATGCCCGGGACGGCTCGGCCCGGGCTATCTTGACACTCGCTTCCATTTTTCCAGCTTACCAGCACCGGTGGTGCAAGAATTGATGCGCGGGCTCAAAAAAGCCGAAAAACATCAAAAATCAACAAAAATGCTATTATTTCTACTTTATATTACCACAATGCGCTCTTGATAGGCCCTCCACCCGATTTTGTTAGCTTTTGGCATCGATTAGGCATCTCTGAGATACGCGCACGAATTCCTTGCATTGTGATCCAATCCCATTCTTCTAAGATTTTTTTGAGTTCATGGATCCCATGAAAGACTCTTTTACGTATCCTTTGCTTTAATATATTCCAACAAGCCTCAATCGGGTTTA